>CM031953.1:24269908-24484908 GCA_018749465.1 Paracanthobrama guichenoti
ATGGTGTGAGGACCCTATTGGAATTGCTCAGTTTATTATTCTTCTTCTCCAAAGTGAATCGCATTTTTGAGAGCCTAAACCTGCTCGAAAACTCATGAATCTTTGCACACGCGTCAGAAGTGGTGAAAACGTACATCTGATTTGGGTTTCAGAATTAGGAGTGGCAAGATGGCAATTCAAAATTCAATATTACAATTTCAATTCGATGTTTCGCCATGAAACAGGAAGTTGTTGTAACAGGGTCGGCGCCAGGACATACGGAACGAGGGGGCCTCGATGTATCACTGGGGGCTACCTCTTCCACTCTCAAATCAATAATAATAATAATAATAATAATAATAATAAACCTATTTTTAATAAAACAACAACCACCATGCCATCATCAGTGTTGGGAGTAATGCATGCAATTACACTTACTGAAATGTACAAACCCGATTAAAAAAAAATTGGGACACTGTACAAATTGTGAATAAAAACAGAATGCAATGATGTGGAAGTTTCAAATGTCAATATTTTATTCAAAATACAACATAGATGACATATCAAATGTTTAAACTGAGAAAATGTATCATTTTAAGGGAAAAATAAGTTGATTTTAAATTTCATGGCATCAACACATCTCAAAAAAGTTGGGACAAGGTCATGTTTCCCACTGTGTGGCATCCCCTCTTCTTTTTATACCAGTCTGCAAACGTCTGGGGACTGAGGAGACAAGTTGCTCAAGTTTAGGAATAGGAATGTTGTCCCATTCTTGTCTAATACAGGCTTCTAGTTGCTCAACTGTCTTAGGTCTTCTTTGTGGCATCTTCCTCTTTATGATGCGCCAAATTGGTCCTCCAGCTGTTCCTTATATGTACATTTAACTTTTCCGGCCTCTTATTGCTACCTGTCCCAACTTTTTTGGAATGTGTAGCTCTCATGAAATCCAAAATGAGCCAATATTTGGCACGACATTTCAAAATGTCTCACTTTCAACATTTGATATGTTATCTATATTCTATTGTGAATAAAATATAAGTTTATGAGATTTGTAAATTATTGCCTTCCTTTTTTATTCACAATTTGTACAGTGTCCCAACTTTTTTAGAATCAGGTTTGTAAATTAAATCTCTTTTGTGTGAAATGAACGCTTGCAGACAAGAAGCTCTAATCTAGGCTCTAGCCCGGCCCGTGTCCGACAGCTTATTTAAATTCTGTCCGTTTTTTTCTTTTTTTTTATCCTCCCTATTACACACTGTTGCAGCCATTAAAATAGTTCAGTTTTGTTTTTAATGTCAAGTGGTTATATTTCATTTCGTTTTTAATTCATTTAGAAAAAAATGTTTGGAGCATTTTTTTGTTTGTTAAATTGAAATTTTAAGTGACGACGATAAGCTGAGGTTAGGCTGATCGTGGGCGCTCGCATGAAGATGATTGTGTTTTGAAGCATCTATTTTCAGTTTCACTTACGGCCGTTTGCGTGTTGGATTGCTAACGTTACTCATTTGCGGCGATGGGTGTTGCAGTAGCCCGCTCTCACGTTTATTTTTTAACAATTTGACAAGAGTAAAATTTACATATGGGGTTTAAACAACCAGATGAATTTACACTTCGCCTGAAATGTTGAATGAAAAATTCTGTTTATTGTGTTTGACTGTAGCCTACTGTTCATATTCTATATTTGTATATTTTTTTATAGTTCAAATATTTAAAAAGCAGACATAAAAGTAACTTAAAAGTAGTAACTAATTACTTTTGATATACAGTAATTGGTAAAGTAATTCAATTACTTTCAAAAGAAGTAACTAGTAACTGTAACCAATTACTAATTTTCAGTAACTTGCCTAACACTGGCCATCATATACCCGACGCGGCAACTCTACAGCATTCTCATAAATAATAAGCAGTTTCTCTAAATGACGCTGTTTGGCAGTGTTATTCATAGTCTCTCCCGGTAGAGCACCTTTCCTTTCGTTTCCCCTTCTCCATTACTTCCAAGAAACTGCGCCGTATCGCAAAAAATAAAACAAATGCTCTCTCGGTCTCACTGTTGAAGTAACCATGGCAATGGATAGCGTATCCCTCTAATATGACGGGGCCTTCCCGAAATCAAAACATCATGACGTAACTCCTCATTCTCTATGAGGGCACAGTTGCAGCGTGCCTGTTGCTGAGTCCCAGCGGCTGAAATCGCGTTTCGAGGCAGGGCGGTGTGTTGATCAGAGTGACCCTGGGGCCCCCTCGTGGCGCCGACCCTGTGTTGTAACTTGGGCATACAATGTCCGATCTGCCCCAAACTTCACGTGTTTGAGAAGAGTCCTGCCCTGAACTCATCTACATGACAATATTCAGTTATAGTAATAGTGCCACCCACTGGCAACAGGAAATGACGTATCTAACACTGTGACGCACTATTGGCAGCATACTAAAATATGCAATTGAGTACTAGACATGACACATTCTAAAACATGCTAGCAACACTTAGCTGAGTGCTAAAGCATGCTATTATCATCATGAAACAGGTAGTTCTTGTAACTCAAGCATACAATGTCTGATCTGCCTAAAACTTCACGTTTGATGAGTGCCCCGGTCTGAAGACATCTACCTCCGTGTTTCTGAGCCTAAACTTCTGAGTTACCTGTGACCCTGCTGTACATGTTGTCTCATGATGTATGTTCATCTTCATAGTTCTGAATGCAAACGCATTAAAAATTGTTAAAAATAGTTTCCTGTGGTCTGATGTGTTACTTCCCATAATTCACCCATTGTTTGAGACTCATTCTGTCTCTTTTCTCACACTCGTTGTAATGGAGTTGTTCATCTTCATTGCTTTTCAACTCCTTATGGAGGTTCAGACTTACAGTAAGTGATCTCTGCTGTTTAATGCTGATAAAATACAGAATGTCCACATTTGTACTGAGAAATGTTTCATTGTCAAAAATATTTCAGCATGTTTTAGCAGAACACAGCAAACCCATGAACCAACCTCTCTGCTTTAAGGCATATTTATTTCACTTTAGCAAAGTCATGAAAATTCATTCACTATTGCAATAACCCGATGAAATCAATATTTGAGTAATAATGTCTGTAAATAATCGGACTTGTTTATGTGAACACCTTCTTTGGAACATCCATTGAAGTTGAAGTTGAAGTTTATTCGTCATTACACATGTACAAGTACAGTATAACGAAATGAAGTTTGGAGCAAGCCTCCGGGCCGCAGCCGATTATTCAGGCGCCGCCACACGCTCTCCAGAAATACAAGAATGCAATTTAGCAAGCATTACATAGCAAACACAACAAAACATAAACATAAACATAAACATAAACATGACACAGTACACGTGGTCACGTGGTGGGATTTTTTGTATGAGTGGGAGAGGAGATAGATAACAGACAGGCAGACGGATGGAACGGGGAGGGAATAAGGTCGGGTATGTATGGTGCGAGTGAGTCTGAGATTGTGTTGTGTGAGAATGTTAGCCATAACTTCAGATGTTTTCGAGTTCAGTTCTATGGTTTGTCCTTGAAGGGAGATAAGGCAGTGCACAGGGAAAGATAGCAGACAAAGCTGTCAGGCTGAAATCCCAACCGAGAGATAGGGACCAAGTGAGGTTCGTTGGGCTAGTTGATTAGGTCAGGCAAATACAATTTATTATTTTTAATCCATTTGATGATCTTCGGTAATTTGTCCGGATCATAATCAATCAATCAGATCTGGTCCTCAGCATTCGCGTCCGGTCTGTGCAGTTTCCCTAGACATTACGTCCAGCCTCATGGCCAGACCAGTTACAGTCTGTAAAAGTTCACCGATCTGACCCCCGATAGAGCCCACTCTACCCTGCGTATCCGCAGTCCGGACTGCGTTATTACGGTTCAGTTCCTCAATTCCTATCACTTTCTGATCTAATTCCTTCAGACGGTCACACACAACCCCGAAGCATTCTTTAATTTCCACAGACAGCGGCTGGGTGAATTTGCTTGCAGCTGTCTTACCAATCTTCCGATAGGTCAGGGCAATCCCAAAGCCAAAGAATAGGAACCCCGCCATCAATAATCCAATCATGTATAAATCTTCCGCATCCTCCACGGACAGAGCCTCCAGGCACAGGACTTGCCAGTTGTTCCATGCGTCCCTCACGTACCCTGCGGCAAAGGTCCCGTCCGGGCAGGTGGGTTCTCCCGGGGCACCCTTCCTTAGTGAGAAAATCTTGTCGATCGCGCTGATTGACCAGTTAATCAATTCCATTTCAGTATTTTCAGGAGTCCAGCAAAGCAGCAGTCAGAGAAGAGAAGAGACGAAACACTAGACAAAACAAAACAGCGCGAGAGCCAGCAGGGAGCAGAGTGAAAACACGTCTGCACGGATTGAAGGACAGAAAGGAAGAGCTTTGTAGTAGCTTTTGTATTTTTTTTTAATATGCGTGTTCATGTGAACATAATTCTGGGTGTTACTTGATGCAGGCATTTGAGAAAGTGCATTGAAGCTTGTTTCTGCAGGGGTTAAAGCAAAAAAAGTGCTGCTAGATTGGGTGAATGCTTTCCAGCCCAAAAACTCAACAAGTTTTTACATTTTTTATTGCCATACCAATCAAGGTTGATGAGTGCCATTTTTATCTCCTTAAAATATAATGTTGATGACAAAAAAAAAAAAAAAAAAATGGAATCAAAACAGCAAATACATTAAAGAGAATGAGTAAATATGACTAAAATGTCCAGATGGAAACTGTCAAAACGGCAATCAAGAAATGAATTGACTTAACCCTCAGAAAAACATTTTCAATGTCAACAGTAAGAACAAGCCAATTTAAGTGCAAAAACTACCAACACTGTAAAAAAATATTGTTGGTTTAACTTTAAAAAGTAAGTAACCTGGTTGCAACCAGGTAACTTACTTTTTAAATATTTTTTTACAGTGAATATAAGAGATCAGAAAAAAATTACATAATTAGCAGCCATTTCACACACGTTAATGCACACACCACTGCCAAAATGTGATTCATTGATACTGTACAATAATCCGCCAACAAATAAATAACAACAACAACAACAACAATGCGCTTACCTTTGTGTTGGGCTTTGACAGAACTATAGTAACGTTACATCGTGAAGTACATAGAACATATCGCACTTACAGTCAAAACTGATTAATCGTTGATTCAAACCTCTTCCAGCAGCTGTCAGGGACGAGTAGAGCGCAGTCTAGACGGTTTTATAGTTGCAGATGTCGTGGTCAGTGTTCAAACGATGACGGACAGGAGTCAAATAGTCCCATATTTCAATTTAAGCCATTCAGCTGTGCCCTCAGAGTTGGTTATATTTATAGAGGCTTCGAGTCATCTTCCACCACAGGTGTAATCCACGTCGGATCACTCTCCCACTCTTTAGATACAACTGTGTATTTATGCCACTTGAATATACAGCTATGAGTTATCGCGCTAAAAAACCTGTCAGTCATGAATGAGCACGTCTGATTGCTGATCCCTGATTGATTTTATGTTCATGCACACTTGAGTTTTGTTTATTAGCCAATTAACCAAACAAAAAAATTGACTATAAAATTTTGATTTTTGAAAACCGCAAAACCCACATTTTGCCCACCCGCATTTACCTGCACAAATTCAAAATTCTGGTCTTTTTTTTTTTTTTTTTTTTTTTTTTGAAAAAGAACTTAAAGAAATGAATACATTTATTCAGCAAGGATGCATTACATTGATCAAGTGACAGTATAAACATTTATAATGTTGCAAAGGCTTTATATTTCAGATAAATGCTGTTCTTTTGAACTTTCTATTCATTAATTAATCCTGAAAAAAAATGTACACAACTAATTTAATCATTGATAATAATCATAAATGTTTCTTGAGCAGCAAATCATCATATTAGAATGATTTCTGAAGGATCATGTGACACTGAAGACTGGAGGAATGATGCTGAAAATTCAGCTTTGATCACAGGAATAAATTACATTTAAAAATATATTAAAATAGAAAAAGGTTATTTTAAATTGTAAAAATAATTCACAATAATACTGTTTTTGCTGTATTTTGAATCAAATAAATGCAGCCTTGGTGAGCAGAAGAGACCTTACCGTTCTAAAACTTTTGACCGGTAGTGTAGGTCTAATTCAAGTTTGATCATTAAAAGAAAAAGTCAAACAAATTCAGAAAAGCTGAGTGATACTGTATAATCTATAGGGCACTTCTGGACAGACACTATTTATAAAGACCCATATAGGATAGAGTTGAATATGGTTACCCATGATCCCTGTGGTGTGTTGGGACTCATTCATTGTAGGTCATTATCATCCATGAAGTCATAACAATAGTTGTGGGATGCTGTTAATGAATAAGGACACAGAATAACTAGTTCCTTTTCAGACAAACACTTAACCCTGTGTGACTTTAGCAAGTGAACTGTCTGATACATTTAGGCAGGAGCTTCAGCTGATCATGTGATCAGGTTGAGACGCCAGAGCAAAATCTAAGCTGACTGCGACACCTTTTGAACTCTGTGACTACAAAAATGAACACTTAATGCTAAATAAATGTTGGAGTCAGACGTATTTCATCAAAATATCTTATTAATTATGACTTGATTTATTATATATTTCTATACGTTGACAATAAAATGAACAGGATGGAAATAAAGAGCAATTGCTCTGTGTGTGACTGACAGCTAGTTTACACGAGTGCCAACTAAATTTAGAAGTGTTAATATTATCGTACAAATGTTTGCATCTCGTTGAACCAAATAATACCACAAAAATCACAGAAATCATTCAATCATTTGTTTATGTCTGTGCTGTCGTTTCCTCTCCAAAATTACACATTACGTAACAAAATGAAAGTTAAGCATGCAGATTTTGCCGCTTCTAATCTGAGATCTCTAGATGAATAAATGTGTTTTTTCTTCATTAGGTCTTCCTCAGGCCAAGTTAACAGCGTCAGCTTCAGTTATTCTGGAAACAGACTCAGTTCAGCTGAGCTGTGAGAATACTGAACATCTGAAGATGGAGATGTGTGTCTTTTACATAAATGGAAGAGATAATAACTCAAAACTGAGCTCATCCTGTCAGCTCTCACTCACTGGATCTCAGATCAGAATTTGGTCTGGAGGTCAGAGTTCATCTGTGAGAATAAACTGCTTCTACACTGTGAAGGAGTCAGAAGGTCAAACACCATCTCCTCACTCTGATCCAGTGACGGTAACAGTAAAGAGTAAGTTTAATATATTAATGTGAACCAATATGATTGATGCGATGTCAAGTTACACCACAAGTATGTGACGTACAGTATTTTGTATTTGAAGGACCTGTACCTTAAAAAAAAATAAAAAAAATAATGTAAAATAACCACATAATGCTAGTAAATTGTCCCTGCAGGTTCAAGTACAACCACCACTTCACATACTACTACTACAGCCATGACAACTAGTACGTTTGTGATAAAACCTTTTCTGGCTATTGTAGATTAAATTTGAGAAACAATTTCCTTTTGAAAAGTGATTCCCCTTGCAATGTGCCAAGAAATAAGGCAAAGGAAACCATGGATCCTGTAGAACCAACTAATAGCACAAAAATCACAGGAGTCATTAAATCAATTGCTTATGTCTGTGCTGTTGAGGAAGAGTTAACTTACTCTTCCTCAGTGGTAACAGTCACTGTGTAGAATTAATTCAAGTCATAGTGAACTCTTGAAACAATCAGTGGACAGCTGAGCTGTGATTATTCACTCAGCACTGGACGTGAGGTTCTTTTTGTTCATACACCTGCAGAATTCTGATGCCAGTATCATTTATATAGGTCATTAGAATGTTATGAAAGTTTAATCAGTAAAAGAAAGGGTCAGTATATACAACAAACAAATTCAGAAAAGTTGAACGATACGGTGTATTACACTTCTGAATGGATACTATTTATAAAGACCCTTTCAATCAGCTGTATAATGCAACACAGAAAGGACAAATATACTGAAGAGTTGAGTATGGTTGATCATAATCCCTGTGGTGTGTTGAGACTCATTCATTGTGTGGGTCAGTGTCAGACTATAAATCAGAAACAACATACTGAAGCTGATTCTAGCAGTGGAAAACTTGAATCAGTAAACATGATCTGTGGCGAAAGACAAACGCTTAACCACTGTGTGACTTTGGCAAGTGAACAATCTGATACATTTGGGCAGGAAGGAAGCGTCACTTGAACTGATCATGTGATCAACAATGAGATGTCAGAGAGCCAGACAATGCCTGACACATCTAAAGAAGCTTATTGGGTCATCTTTTCTGCAGCACCTTTTAAACTGTGACATTACACAAATGAATACATGAACTGATTAATTATAGTTGTAAACAATGGCAATAAAATGAGCAGGATTAAAATAATGAGCAAGTGCTCAGTGAATGATTGACAGCTAACCCTTATGAAAAGAAGTATAAGAAGTATACTTAAGTAATGTTTAAGTATATTTTTAGTATACTTTATGTAGTAAGTATACTATATATATATATATATATATATATATATATATATATATATATATATATATATATATATATATATATATATATATATATATATATATATATATATTTTTTAAATAGGCTACTCAATCAAAAGTTTAAACACAATTACAAGCCAAGTATACTTTGAATAATTAATTATACTACTATCTAGATCTACTATCTACTACTATCTAGATCAAAAGTCTGAGTACAAGTATAAGCCAAATATACTTAGACTTTTCTGTCAGTATAAGTATACTTATGAATTGCTAATACTGATGTTTGTGCATTTGTATTCCCTTCAAAATATTGCACATTACAAAATGACTAACAGGATTAAAGTTAACAGAGTTTTTGCAACTTTAGAAAGAGTCGGCTGCTTTTAATCTGAGATTTATTTTTAATTTTTTTGTATTTGAAGGATCTTCAACAAACAAACTTTGCTTTAAAGCTTGCAAATAATGTCAATCCCATAATGCTGGTAATTTGTCTCTCTCAGACTCAACAACAGCCACCACTGCACGTACTACCACAACTACCACAGCACATACTACTGCAACGGCCATGACAACCTGTGAGTAACTGTGTTTGTAAATCAAAAAAAGCATTATTATTAGTCCAACAACATTCTTTCTCGCTCATGCTTGTTGAACATTATACTGTACATGACAGCAAATTTCACAATGTCTTTTCAACAGCATTAACTGTAAGGTCCACTTCTGAAAACACAACATATAGTAAAACTGCTTGATAACACCTTTTCAATCCTTTTCATATAACATTTCAGAAACGATTGTGATATGTTATTTTTATAGTAGACCTCCATTCTAAGACAGACCTGCCAACAAACACAACAAAGGAAACCATGTGTTAGTTCATCCACTCTTCCTCAATGGTTAAAGGTGCCCTAGAATGGAAAACTGTATTTACCTTGGCATAGTTGAATAATACGAGTTCAGTACATGGAACTAACATACCATGAGCCTCAAACACCACTGTTTCCTCCTTCATATGTAAATCTTGTGCTAGAAAAAGACCACTGAAAAACGGGCGATTTCCAACATAACACCGACTGTGACGTAACCGTCAGGATCATTAATATTTACACCTCCCCAAATTTTCATATAACCAGCCCATGTTCAAGGCCGGCAGTTTTAACGTGGACCTGCACTGAATTAACAGAAGTTCTGCAGGTATTGTGAAGATGGGGACAATATAGTGAAAACGGCAGATCATGGATATAAATGTTATGTTCCAGGCTGTGCAGGGGATGTGAGCACTTTTCATAGCCTCAAAGAGGAGTGTTCGAGTGTTCATGCTTGTATGGCGGTTGCCAGATTTCAGTAATTTAAATCCCCCAATAACAGCTTTTCTGTTAAAAGAACACGTATTAAACGTGCATGCAAGTTCTCTCTCTTGCGTACGGATGATCAGAAAACACCAATGTTCCAGGTAGCTGCATTTCAGCAATCTCCATTTGAGTTCTGTCGCTTGTGCTGTTTGCGATTGTGTTTGGTGTATAACTGCACTTGTGTGAGCTGTTGAAATGAGCCAATCAGAGCAGAGCTCATCATTATTATTCATGGACCTTCCAAATAAGGTAAAAACAGATCATTTCATTCTAGGGACAATTTCTAGGGTTGTAAATGGACCTGTAAAACCATATCTGGACAGTTTTTGGCCTTAAATAAGCCACATACCCTCTATGTAGATATCAGAGAACAATTTAAAATATTGTTTCAACTCATTCTAGGGCACCTTTAAAGTGACTGTGTGTAGAATTAATATGTTGGATTCAAATGACAGGTTCAAAAATATAACTGGGATTCATTTAAAGTTTATTCGTGTACTATATCTGTAACTCAAAGAGGAAGTCCTTGAAGGTTGACGGGAAGTGCACAGAGAAGTCAACAAAGATGAGGTTCTTTTTTCAACACGGTGACCGCTATTATGTCTGCTCAAAACATTAAGTCATTAACATTGCGTTGCGCGTCTTACCCAATATGTTTGTCTACTTTGGTGTATTTTTTTTACACACACAATACAAAAAGATAATTTTGGATGTTATCATGGTTATTACTACAATGTGTAGTTGTGTAGTAGAATGTTAAGATTTATGCCAGTCTTTGTAAAAACAATATTTTACACTTTAGAACTTTATTTTACCGTCAAGTTCCCCATGTACATACATACAATGTACATATTACAGTAATTAATAACTGGGTAATAACTAGGAACCTACCCCAAAACCTAACCTTCACCCCTGCAGTTACCTTATATTAAATTATCCAGTATTCTCATAGATAAGTACACTGTAAAAGCTTCACAAGGGAACACAGAAACATGCGAGTAAAGTTTAGTGTACCTGTGTTATGCGTCTGTTTGCAGCTGAGATGAAACTGGATCTAAGTCTTTATTAATAACAAACTCAAATGAACAGAAATACTCAGAATTCAAAAACAATGACAGAACCAGCTAATAGCAACAATGACAGACAACTGAACAGGACTTATCACAGTGTGTTCGAAATCGCCCCTTTAGGCTACCCTCATTCCTTACATTACTCTACTACATGGGCGTTGGAACCATTGTATGTGGGCGGGACAAGACTCACCCACTTTTAAGAGACCAATGATATTGGACCCACTCACTTTTACCATCTCTAATTTCAGCACGTCTATTCACCTACCCTAACCGATAAACACGTTATTATTAAACACACGTTAGACGCTTTATTTAATAATCAATTTAAAAAGAATTATACCTGTATGATATTAAGCTAGACCAGTGCGGTTTGGTAAATGTATGGATGATTGATTCAGCTGTGGGCGCCATCTCCTGGCGAGACACAGGAAGTGGTGTAGGTATGACGTCACTTTGTAGCCCAACCGGCCGTTAGCATCGCACTGGTTCCCTCAAGAAAAACCCACTAGGATTTTTCCATAGGCTTTTGGATTATCGCAAAAAACAAGCTCTGTGATCAACAAAAGTTTATGATACTTACACGTTTTGTCCAAGATAATTATCACAGATGAACACGACTTTTATGAATTTTGAAGCCTAAATGCAGTCGCATGACGTAAAAAGCTAAAGGTAAGCTAAAAACGACCACGGTCCCACGACTTCAATGTTACCATCACTAAGCTTCCCACAACTCTTCAAGTGTTTATCTAAAAACATTTTCCCAGAACATTTGAGTTACAATTATTATCATAATGAGGCTGTTAAAACAGACTGAGTTTACCTGTTTGGTGTGATGATATTTAAAGGTGCACTATGTAACTTTTCCATCCGCTAGAGGTCGCCTATTCAAAACAAAGGCGTAGTTTGATGACACCAAGCTTGCCTCACAGCCGGTGGAAAAGAATCAGGATAGGACTCAGGCAGAAATCATGTTCATGGATGCGATTATTAACGTTACTGTAGTATGAAGCAGAGCAGGGGCGAGTGTTGTGGGAGCTGAGCAAGGCCGCTGGAGCGATTGTTAATAAGATGAACGCAACATTAGCATCGTGAGTAGCGGGACTTTTATTATGCCACAGTCGCCGGCGCCATTTCCGGTCATGAGTATGAGGTAACGCAGCTCTGTTTATCATTTCAGACACATCTGAGTGTGTTGAAAATTATGTTATGACGTTACTCATCATACTCGGTTCATTGGTTAAAATAGCAATTTTTTCACGATTTACAAATAGTTGGAAACATTTGGGATATTTTAAGTACTCACCTGAACAAAATATATAACACTGGCCTAGTGGTTTTTGAATATTTTACTGAATTTTTTTTTACATAGTGTACCTTTAATCTCCTTGACAGCCTCTGTAGTCCCATTCAGCCACTTGTTAGCAATTGTCTTTTTCAAGACACATAACAGTTTAAAAAAAAATCACGAGTGGGGAAATACTGATGTATTTTATGTCGTTGAATAAAACGTGAAAGTGTCTTGAGCTTGTGTTCACCACAGACCTTATTTCAGCCATTTAAACAAAATCCCATTAAAAAAAACCATTGACTTTGGGACGAGGGAACCAGAAGTGCTAAAATGCTAACTCGCTTCAGCGTTTGGCCTACAAAGTGATGTCATACCTGCATCACTCTATTCTCCAGCCGTTGAGTGTACAACGGTTGTACGCTCGTTATTGCGGTGCATTGTGGGATTGAATGAGTACACTCAATAATGTCCACTATGGGTTCGGACACCACTACAAATGGGTGTCCCCTCAAATAGTGCCCTATTTAAGGGTATAGGGGGCAATTTTGGACAGGCAGGGTTTTAATACACAGCAAACAAGTGAGAGTAAATTAACTACACACACCTGAACAGAACAAACTCGATCAGTAACCATGGAAAAAAACAGGTGCTGCGTCCCAATTCGCCTACTTATACTACGACCTAAAAGTATGTACTCTTTGTGAAGAGAAAGTACATACTTTTGAGTGTGTAGCAGAAGAGTATGCAAGCTTTGGGACATGCTACTTCATCATCTTTAACAGACTCTGTTGCTTAGTTACATGCATCCCATCACTGTTTAAAGTGCCCTGTCAATCATCCTCCACAGTCAGTTTAATTCCCTACCGTATCGGAGAGAAATGTAGACACATGTTGATCTGCCATTCGTGGGTCTTTAATGCAGAGACTCTCCTCATGTGTTTGCAGTTTAAATGCGGCATTTTCAGTTTATAAACAATAGGCACCAAGATACTTCCAGGTGGCAGAACGCGAGTGGCTTCTACTGACCAACTGAAGAGATCCAGCCGGATACTGTAAACATTGTTGTTGATCAAAGTTGAAACTATGACAAAAACGTGTTGTGTTTGGTGTTGCGCCGCCAGATATACATTTACATTTATGCATTTGGCAGATGCTTTTATCCAAAGCGTCTTACATTGCATTCAAAGTACACATTTTTACATTTTGTCAGTTCTTGCTTTCCCTGGGAATCGAACCCATGACCTTGGCGTTGCTAGCGCCACGCTCTTATTGTTTAAGCTACAGGAAAGCTATACAGCAAAATGTGTAGGATTTGATCGATTTCCTTCCGAAAAAAAGTAAATATAACTCTTCAACTCTACTTGGTGTATTCTCAAAACTGTCCATCTACAAAATCATAGCAGAGCATAATTATCTTCAGCTGGGGAAATTCAAAAGGTCTCATTTGAAGATCAAACTCATTGCCAGTCACTGCCTGACGTAAAAATATGATAAAAGTATTCTACAAGGAAGAGACAGAACTTCTAGTGTCATGTAGGCTACTGATCAAATGTCAATGGAAGAAATAGGAAAAGCAAAACACCGTTGTAGGCTACTGCTGATGGATGACTGATGCATGCACCACATTGGTTTCATCATCACCGCGAGTTTAGTTTGAGTGAATGCCTAGCTGAGTAGTGCTAGTCTACAGCACGCTATCCTTTTCACCGTCAAAAGCTCACGTCTGTGCCATCCGATCCGAGCAACAAAACAATCATAGCCTTTTTAGTTAGATAACAGGGAAATAGACCATCTACCATAGCCTAACATATTGTAAGCCAAACAGCAACAGTCACTAAAATAACTACTCTATGGTAGGCTGAGGCTCATTTAAAAAGTATGGTACGTTAGTAGACTAGCGCTACATCTACTAGACCAAGGTTTGCCATTTCATGTATTGCTATCTCCTGAATTAGTTCAGTCCGTCAATGATCATGTTAACTATGTCTGCATTTCCACCATGTCTGTTTTTGAATCAATTTACCTGTTGAAATGTAGATTAGGGACCTGCCGAGTGCCGACGGTGGGTCTCCTTTCCAAGCAATTTACTAGCGTTGCAATAGGAACACTTTGGCTTTTGTCACCCAGAAGAACACCTATTATTGTTGTGACGTCATGGTGAATTGTCGTATACAATGATGCATTTAAAAGTTAATGGCCAAACGTATCATTACAAAAGTTCACAATGCTGCTGCAGCTAAAATATATTGTGGATAACACTGAATAAATATCTTTTCGTCAGGTTGCATACTGATAATTGATCACTCAAGCCCTTTAAATCTAAACCTCTCTACTTAAATGCTGGACTCGCACATCCATCACATTTGTAGTTTTTTAACACTTTTTATCCGCGTTTGTAGTTCTAATCAAATCCTCATCCAACTCGCAATGGGTTGTGGGCAATATCAGCCGTCGAATTCTGACCGGAAATAGTAGACCATCCGGGTATCTTTGGAATACTCTTTTCAACATACTACGATTTGGGACACTAATTCTATTTTCGAAATGCTATTTAGTATGGATAGTGCAAATTGGGACACAGCAAGGGAAAGGACGGAGGAGAACTGAACCAATTAAAAGGAAAGAAGATTAACATGAAGAGAAATTCAGACATGAAGAGAACAGAGAAACATGTTTTTAAAAAATTTAAACGTGACAACCTGACAATAAAAAAAAAAAAAATTCTTTCAAAGTGTTCATTGTAATTCATATATAGCCCAACATCCACCAGAGCGGGTAACTTTTATAAATATCAGTAGAATCCCATATAATGAAAATTCTTTTCACAGTGGCTTTTAACACTGAAACTCATATACTGTGTATATTCATCATGTATGATTTAATTTGAGTTCTTTCTGTTGCAGTGGTTTCTAGTGTTAACACTTCAACTGCTGATCCTATTGATGCACTCGCACCACTGTACAGAGGTTTTATTCTAAATCTTTTTCTTCCATATTTGAAATTATTTGACCATTGCATTCTCTTTCAGATCTCTGTAGAACATGCTACTTTCTTCTTTCATTCTTCTTTATGCAAATAAACATGGATTAGTGTTTTGACACAGGCACATGGTTTATAGTTCTGGTTTCCACTGGTGTTGGTGTCATTGTGTCTGGACTCATCTGTCTGTGCTGGTTTACATGCAAGTAAAGTTTCATGTAATGTTCACTCTGTGCTGTTCAATATAGAAATTATTATGTGAAATAATTTATCATGTGAATTTATCATTAAAACAATAGAGTTGACCAAAATATAGCTCATTGTTTTCTAGGTAAAAAAGAAGAAAACAGTAAGTGTTTTTATGGTTGATTGTAGGTTTTATTTTTTTATTTTTGTGTAGTCTGAGCTGCATGTAACGCATGTTTAGCACCTTATCAGATATATGTATAAATAAAAATGTCATAAAGATCAATATTTGATTCTTAGCAATAAAATGAGATTAATAACATTGGATCAAGGAATCGTTATGGTGAGTATCGTTGCAATTAATCTTTAAAGTCACAAAACAATCTAATTCTAGAATCTAATTCTAATACCATAATGATTAAGAATGCCTGAAATGGACATGAGTTCTGGACCTGCAGAGACATATTCTCTGATCACTTCTGTACCGGCCATATCTCAGCCCACATCTGTAGGTGAGAGAACCTCATTCTCAGTAAATGATCTCAGATGACGTGAAGCTTAGATGTCACCAAGAAAGATAAAGTTAAAAACACCATGTAGTGACCACAACTTCTCAGAACTTCTCTAAAACTGGTACCATTTCCTCTTTCAAGTCTACAGCAGATCAGCATTATTAGCCACATCTTCTCTTAAAAGAACAGTCACGCCCAAATGAGCCATTTTGCAGAATGTTTGCACTGCTTACGTAATCAAGGAAGCAGTGATGTAAAGCTTCTAAGTTTCAATCTTTAGTTGACGCTATTTCACATTTGTCCTCTTTGGATGGTTTTCTATTGTCTCTATTTGACCCTTTTCATCATGCTCTTTCTTCCAAAGGCAGCATCACCCAAAGTCCCATCAGGACAGCACACCAGATCCCACAGCGACTTCCCCTTTCATTATGTCTGAAAATTCAGTTTACCAGCCCTCAGGTAATAACATGTTTCTTTCAAGTGGTCATATCATGAGAAATCAAATCGTTCTTGTTCTTTACTATGAAAACACACTTTGGTTTCACAACCCAAAACTTCCTCACTAGTCCGAAAACAGCCTTTTTGATGCTCACAATAAGCACTGAGAAGCTTGCCCCACCCAATCACGATGAGCTCATACAGAAGAAGTGGAACAAATTCATCACAACTGTTGCACAATGAGTCTGAGAAGAGATGATTCTATTTCATGTGCAATGTGCCAAAGTTTGAAATATATTTAAGATTAATGACAGAGAGCTTGTTCATGAAGGGTCAAAACATGTTATTAACAGTGATATGATGCATCTGCTTTACAGAAGTTTTGGTCAATCCTCAACAGAAACAGGGAAATACAGAGGAAAATGAGGTAATAAGTGAACAGTCACACCCCAAACCCACATAACCAAATGAGACGTCCATCATGAACAGAATGCCAAGATATTTATTGTGTGTCTTTTCTATCTTTCTGTCTTCTTCCTTAAGAATGTTTACCACCTGTACTGCACGATCCCTGACAAACCAGTTCACTCGAACGCAGGATATCAAGTCTACAGTTTGGTGCACTGATCAGCCTCTGTTGTTTCATTATGTACATTCACTGTAAATAAAGTATACTTGCTGACAAATAGTCCCGCACAGTCCTACATCATCGGACTAATTTGCCTAATCTTTACGGTACTTTAGACCTCGATGGAAACAGACAGCAACAGGTCTGGGGTGGGTTTCCATGTAATTTTTGTGGAAACACGGCTTTAGAAAGCAAAATGAATAGCTCCGACCCCTTTCTCAGTGAAAGTAAAATGTTTTTGTATTGACTTGTACTGTGTGAAAATTGCTAAGAATATGTCATATATGCTTAGTTTAGGTTTAATTTTCATTGTGTTCAGTTCCTGTTTTGTCTGCCTTTGATATCTTGTTAGTTTTCCTTTGTCCTCAGTTTCCTGCCGCTAGTTTGTCACCATGGTTACTCATTAATTAGATCACCTGTTTGTATTCAGTTCATTATCTTGTATATTTAAGCCCTTCAGTTTCTTCTGTTGATCATTTGGTGTTGTGTACAGTTCAGACTGTTATTGCCTGTTATTCACGCCTCTCACACTGTTATTATTGCCTCTACTTTGTTTTATTAAAGTTAATAACCTCATTTGTACTCCATCTTCCTTCTCGTCATCCTTTGTGGAGCTACTCATGACAAGAATAGTTGATGGACATCTTATGAACTTTAAAGAGCTAAATATTTATTCCTAAAATGTTTGTTAAATGAGATTAAAAATAGCATAAATGAACCCATTATGCTGAGGTAAATGAACCACAGAAAATGCAAGATTTAAATAAACTACCGTTGGCTTTTTTGACCCAAATGTGGGTTGCAAAACAACCCACATTAGATTATTTTCAGCACATCGGTTTTAGAGTATACACTAATCTACATAAAACTGATCAGTGCATTAAATGGTTTCCTGTTTGATGTCCTGCTTCCTATACTGAAAAAAAAGTGTGTTGGATTTACATGATTTAATTGTGTACATCGGTCCCACATGAATCAATTAAGTTAAACAAACATAATCTGTTCATGTACAAACCGATTCCAAAAAAGTTGGGACCCTGTACAAAAGTTGGGACACTGTACTGTGACTAAAAACAATTAATTCAAATGTCAATATTTTATTCAGTATACAACATAGATTACATATCAAATGTTTAAACTGAGAAAATTTATCATTTTAAGAGAAAAATAAGTTGATTTTAAATTTCAGGGCATCAACACATCTCAAAAAAGTTGGGACAAGGTCATGTTTCCCACTGTGTGGCATCCCCTCTTCTTTTTATAACAGTCTGCAAACGTCTGGGGACTGAGGAGACAAGCTGCTCAAGTTTAGGAATAGGAATGTTGTCCCATTCTTGTCTAATACAGGCTTCTAGTTGCTCAACTGTCTTAGGTCTTCTTTGGACTAGGACTGCAGGCTGGCCATTTCAGTACCCGGATCCTTCTACGCAGCCATGATGTTGTAATTGATGCAGTATGTGGTCTGGCATTGTCATGTTGGAAAATGCAAGGTCTTCCCTGAAAGAGACGACGTCTGGATGGGAGCATATGTTGTTCTAGAACTTGGATATACCTTTCAGCATTGATGGTGCCTTTCCAGATGTGTAAGCTGCCCATGCCACACGCACTCATGAACCCCATCCCATCAGAGATGCAGGCTTCTGAACTGAGCGCTGAGAACAACTTGGGTTGCCCTTGTCCTCTTTAGTCTGGATGACATGGAGTCCCAGTTTTCCAAAAAGAACTTCAAATTTTGATTGGTCTGACCACAGAACAGTTTTCCACTTTGCCACAGTCCATTTTAAATGAGCCTTGGCCCAGAGAAAACGCCTGCGCTTCTGGATCATGTTTAGATATGGCTTCTTTTTTGACCTGTAGAGTTTTAGCCGGCAACGGCGAATGGCACGGTGGATTGTGTTCACTGACAATGTTTTCTGGAAGTATTCCTGAGCCCATGTTGTGATTTCCATTACAGTAGCATTCCTGTATGTGATGCAGTGCCGTCTAAGGGCCCGAAGATCACGGGCATCCAGTATGGTTTTCCAGCCTTGACCCTTACGCACAGAGATTGTTCCAGATTCTCTGAATCTTTGGATGATATTATGCACTGTAGATGATGATAACTTCAAACTCTTTGCAGTTTTTCTCTGAGAAACTCCTTTCTGATATTGCTCCAGTATTTCTGGCATGCAGCATTGGGGGAATTGGTGATCCTCTGCCCATCTTGACTTCTGAGAGACACTGCCACTCTGAGAGGCTCTTTTTATACCCAATCATGTTGCCAATTGACCTAATAAGTTGCAAATTGGTCCTCCAGCTGTTCCTTATATGTACATTTAACTTTTCCGGCCTCTTATTGCTACCTGTCCCAACTTTTTTTGGAATGTTTACTCTCATGAAATCCAAAATGAGCCAATATTTGGCACAACATTTCAAAATGTCTCACTTTCAACATTTGATATGTTATCTATATTCTATTGTGAATAAAATATAAGTTTATGAGATTTGTAAATTATTGCATTCCTTTTTTATTCACCATTTATACAGTGTCCCAACTTTTTTGGAATAGGGTTTGTAACTTTAACATCACGGAATTAATACATTTTAAGTGGCCCAATTAAGTAGTCTTATCTTATCTTAAGTAGTATATTTTATCTGGCTCCCTGACATGATTCAGGCATTTAATTTAATATATTCATTCATCCACTTCAATTTCATATATTTCAATGTTACACAACTTAATTATAATACTGCACTAGCTAGTTGACAAACTTTTAGCTAGCAAAAGCACACATTAGCATCTTAAATGCTGAGCATTAAAGTTGTTTTAGTCCACAGCCTAAGCAAATGCCCCACTCTTCTGCACAGTGGTAACCCACTGTAATTTAAATTATTTTAATAATTCCAACATAATTGAATATTAAACAATTAAACAAAATCAAGCCTCCCCTTTTCTCATCTTGCTCAAAAATACATAAAATAAGACGTTTACATATAAAATAACAACATTTACTCTCTTGATTTATCCATATGCAAAGCATACTGGGAACTAACAAGCCCCGCCCAGTTTCAGTTAATGCAACACAAATCATTCATGTAATCTCAACACATTTGACTTATATTTAAGTGGACTGAACACAATCAAATTATGTTAGAACAAAATGTATAACAATTGTGTTGCTTTAGCTCATTTTAATTAAGCAATTTGATTTAAAAAAATATTTTTTCAGTGTATTCACCTATTATGTGAGTCTCATTTAGTCTCTAAACAGTTGTTCATTGTTTTGTTTTTTTAGCTCCATGGATGTAAGTGAGTGATCTATGTAATGGACTCTTACTCTTTACTGTCACGTTTTTTTTTTTTTTTTTTTTTTTTTTGCTTTTGCTTTCTATTCATCAATGAATCCTGGCCGCTGTTCATGAAGTGACCACTGAATGCATTTCACATTATTAATTTGATGTAATCTCTACTAAGTCTAATAATGCTAAAGTTATTTTTGCCATATACAGTCACCATTAAATAATTTTATACAATACACTTATTGTGTACACGTTTTTACATTGTACTTTTATTTTTAAAAATACCTGCATGTAATTATATCTGTAATACATTTTTGTAATCACATTTTTAATTACACTGTTGACACTTTCCTTACACCTAACCCTACCCTTAAATTTACCCATACCTCCACACCTGTCCATAACCTTACCCATATACACATTAATATCAGCAAAAGTGTTCCGCAATACAATATGAATGAACACAATAAGTACATTGTACTTATTTTTTGATGTACGTACATAGTAGTTAAAGGGATAGTTCACCCAAAAAATGAAAATGATCCCATGATTTACTCCCCCTCAAGCCATCCTAGGTGTATATGATATTCTTCTTTCAGACGAATACAATCAGAGTTATATTAAAAAATGTCCTGGCTCTTTCAAGCTTTATAAATGGCAGTGAGTGGCTGTTTCTGTTTTGAAGTCCATAAAAGTGCATCTATCCCTCATCCATCCCTTCTGCTAACTGTTGTACGCGCGTTCACGAGAAGCTGGCGTTCCAGCGTATGATGTAGGCCACTCCGGTGAGAATATGCTAGTTCTCGCAAGAACCAAGTTTTGTTTTGCTCTATCCTCTGCGCTTCCACGTTCGTCACGGAACTTGCGCTACGCCTGCAGCCTACGTCATACGCTGGAACTCCAGTCTCTCTGCGGAAGTTAGAGATTATAGTTTGTAAAGTTTTAAATATGGATATTTTTCTTACACAAATGCATCACTTCGCTTCAGAAGGCCTTTATTAACCCCCCGGAGCTATGTGGAGTAGTTATTTGCCCTTGTAATCTTTAATCAAAAAACTTCTCCTTGTCTTGCAGTCCCATCTCTTCTCTTCTCTGATAGGCATGAGGGTGGGACAAACTGTCACTCACATGAGATTGACCAATGGAAAACCACAACCATCCAATCAATTCCCCATGGACAAAATCAAGTCCCACCCTACATTTGTTCTTGTTTGAGAAGTCGTTTCACCTAGATATATGTCCCAATAGAGAAGAAAAGACTATCGACAACTTCCTTTTCATGTCAACTGTAAATGTTACTTTTACAAAACTACCTTCCATCTTTTTAGGTCTGTGAGCACAAAAATGTTTCATGTGGCCAGTGTCGTAACTTTGTTACAAAGGGTGCTGGTTACATCAGAAATGTACAATGATAAATGCACAAAAATATTATTAATTTCAGTGTTTTATGGAGTTTAATTAATTGAATTCATATGTGACAGTTTCTTTATTACTTATACTACAATACAACATGTTGTTAGTCTTGAGTGTATTTGCGAATGAATACGAAGATCCTAATAGACTGGTGGTCAAAATATGTTAAAGAGTTAGTTCACCCAAAAATGAAAATTCTGTGAACTTACCCTCATGTCGTTCCAAATCCGTAAGACTCACGTTCTTAAAGCGGTAAATGTAGTTTTTTTCCGCAAACAAAGCACTCACATTGCTTCATAAAATTGATGTTGACCACTGGAGTCACATGGATTACTTTAATGATGTCTTTACTAACGTTCTGGACCTCGGATGTTTAGACTGTCAATGGAGGGACAGAAAGCACTCAGATTTCATCAAAACAATCTTCATTTGTGCTCCAAAGATGAACCTGAAGTCTTATGGGTTTGGAACGACACGAGGGTGAGTAAATGATGACAATTTTCATCTTTGGGGGATCTAACCCTTTAAAGGTTGGGTTAGCCTTTTTTTAGCCATGAGGTTCTGGGTTCTAATAAACCTCATTATTCATTTTTTTAAATTCTCATTAAAACCAAAGATTGTCTGTGATTGTGTATCAAGAGCAGTATTTGTGTGCATTTTCTTTTGTGATTTAGAGAATTGCTAGTGATAGATTGAATCTTGATAACTATGCGGTGTGCATGTGCGTGCCAAGAGAACACTGCTGCCTTTCACTGATAACAGTGGCAATGAGCACTCAGCATTTCAAAAACACCACATTCCAGCGCCAGAACCCCTCTTATTTAACACAAACGAATTGCTAATCAGCTGGAGATATTTCTTTTGTAGGAACACCACAGTAGGTCCTGCTGTAAGATGTTTCAAAAAGTGGTGGGGACAATATTGACCCTGGCAAAAAGTGCTGGGGGACATGTCCGAGCAGCAACTTAAAGTTGTCATCAACTGGCTTTTAAAAAAAAAAATGTATACTGTTGTCTGAGGTCAACTCATGACGTTTGCATGGTTTTTAAATTCAAAAACATCATAATGAATAAGAATAGGCTATTTTATACCCTGGTTTTGAGCCTCTCTCTGGAACATTCAGTTCCAGGAGAGAGGTTCACTCAACACTGCGAACTGTCGCTATGGGAACGCCTTTGGCGCTGCAAATGTCAGCCCAACCAGGCAGTAAGACAGTTCCCTGTATTAGACGCGAGGTTAACGCCCCTAGCGGAGTACTGGGCTGCATAGCAACACCTGCCCGAGATCTCGCAATGGGTGTTACGTATTATTCGCCACGGCTACACCATTCAATTCTGCAAAGGCCCACCTCTTTCCAGCTGTGTTCTTCCCACGACAGTGCGTCCTTGGGAAACTCCGGCTTTGAGACAGGAAATTGTGTCTCTATTAGAGAAGGGTGCTATAGGAGAGATACCACCCGCTCAGGCAGATGCAGGCTTCTACAGCCGTTATTTTGTGGTGCCCAAAAAGGATGGTGGACTACGTCCGATTCTGGACTTGCGTTGTTTGAATCTTGCACTCAAAGTGAGCAAATTCAAAATGCTGACGTTGAAGTCCATTCTGTCTCAGGTTCGAACCAGAGATTGGTTTGTAACTATCGATCTAAAGGATGCGCATTTCCATATCCAGATTGTCAAGAGACACAGAAGTTCCTCAGGTTCGCTTTCGAGGGCAAAGCTTACCACGACCGTGTCCTTCCATTCAGACTAGCCTTAGGTCCTCGGACGTTCACACAATGTATGGATGCTGCTCCGGCCCCATTGTGGCTCCAGGGCATCCGGATATTAAATTACCTGGACGATTGGCTGATATTAGCCCAATCCCAGGAATTGGCAGTAGCTCATCAAGACTTAGCTCTCTGACATCTGAGAAGCCTAGGTTTACGCATAAACCATCAGAACCATAATTTTTTCTGGGTGTGAATCTCAATTCTGGTGTGATGCAGACACGGTTGTCTCCTGCACGTGTACAGTCACTACAAATTTGTCTGAGCCATTTCAAGACAGGCCGTCTGATCCACGTTGGTCTTTGCCTCATACAAAACGTAACGGAGACGTTTTTATGAGCGTTTATGGGCGATTGTATTTTTCCTTCAAATATCAAGTCAAGAGAGTGAACAACACACTTGGTAGCCTGTCTGGAAAATACATAGCACCGGGACATTGGGCTTTGCGAGCCCTGGCCCATACATTTGACAGTGTGCTAAGATATGTTTAGTTAGACATGTACACATAATCAATAGATATCAAACGATCTGTAACAATGCAATACTATCACATATTAAAAAAAAATTATTCACATTAGTGTGTTGCTTCATTCGTTCATGTAATCTCATCCTGTCTGCAAATCCATTCTGTTGTTGGCAAACGAATCCATTGCGAAATGAAGGAACAAACACACAATGTCTTACCCACAGGAGCTGGATATTCATTAAAAATAAAATTCATCCATGAATTCGTAATAAACTGCCTATTGTTACAGTGAATACAGCTGAATATGTATGGTCTCATGATGTAGGCTCATCTTCATAGTTCTGACTGCACACGCATTAAATGGTTTCCTGTGGTCTAATGTGTCACTTCCTAATTCACCTATTGTGTCTCGTCTCTTTTCTTACTTCTTACTTTTCTTGCTGTAATGGAGTTGTTCATCTTCATTGTTTTTCAGCTCCTTATGGAGGTTCAGTCTTACAGTAAGTGATCTCTCATTTAATGTTGATTAAACACTGCATGTCCACATTTGTAGTGAAAAAATGTTTGTCTAAAACTTTTCAGCATGTGTGATCAGTATGTTTGTGGTTAACAGAACACAGCACACACATGAAAGTACAACCTTAAAGAAGTTTTACTTTAGCTAGGCTGTCATGAAAATTAATTAAACTGACTGCAGTAACCCGATTAATCTATTAATTGGTCTTTTGGGTCATATAAACACCTTATTTGGAACATCTACTTTACAAGAGAATTCATTTACATCTGCACGCTCATATGAAAGTTATTCTGGTAGCTACTGTATAGGCTAATGAAAGCTATCAGGGAAATGCATTTTTGAAGTGCATGAGAAAGAGACTTTTTTTGTTGTTGTTTTTGACAAACATGAAAAGAAATGGACTGAAAGCCCCCCTTTGTTGATAATCAAGTTTTTAAACGTTGTTTTATGTCTATGTGGTGTTTTTAATATGCTTTAAGCCAAATCATGTGCAAATTCTTCAGTCAACGCCATTGCCAAGTATGAGTAAAATAAAGACTAAACAGCCTTTGTTTCCTACTCTCACAAACATGTAATGAATCCTGTCAACATGCAGGGCTAGGCTTTTCTTTTCTATCATGCTCAGTTGGCATTTTAACACAGTGAGCACAAAAATCACCTTTAAAGGAACACGCTGACTTTTTGGAACTTCATCTTATTCACCGTATCCCCCAGAGTTAGATAAGTCCATACATACCAGTCTCATCTCCGTGCGTGACATAACTCTGTCTGACGCACCCACCGCTAGCCAAGATTCAAGATTCAAGAGTTTTATTTGTCACATACACAGTTATATACAGAATATACAACCGGCAGTGAAATGTAAACAGGTCCGCTCCATGGACAGTGCAAATTCACAGTTAAAAACACAAGGAGGAAATTATATAGAAATAGGATAAAAAAGTACTATCTATATACATCTGTAGAATTATAAATAAATCAAGTAGGAAAAAATAAAAATAAATAAAGAAGTGGAATAAAATAAGTGAAATAAACTGTGCAGTGAGTAAACTGTAGACTTATAAATATGTGGTTAACAGAAATGTACAAAGAAGTATAATGTGCAAACCGGTTTATAACAGGTTGTTACACAGTAACAACGAGAACAGAAAGTGCAGTGCAATGTCAGTATGTCGATGTTTATCCTGAAGTGAAGTCACGTGGTGTTAAGTGGCTGAGTTCAGGAGTCTGATGGCCTGGGGGAAGAAGCTCCTCCTGAGTCTCTCAGTTTTGGCCATCAGGCTTTGGAAGCGCTTACCAGATGGTAGCAGCGTGAAATGAGGGTTTGCAGGGTGATTAGAGTCTTTGATGATTTTAGTAGCTCTACTTTTGCAGCGTTTGGTGTAGACGTCCTGCAGAGACGGGAGAGCGGTCAGCTGAGATATGCTCGGATAAGCGCACAACTCTTTGCAGAGCTTTGCAGTCATGACTGGTGCTGTTCCCATACCACGCTGTGATGCACTGAGTTAAAACACTTTCTATCGCTCCTAAATAGAAAGTTTTCAGGATAGCTGGTGAAACCCTGAATTTCCTCAGCTGGCGAAGGTGGTACATACAGTCTTTGCCTGGCTTTTTTCACCTGTGTCTGAATGTGAGCAGTCCAGGTCAGGTCCTCTGAATGTGTGCAGTCCAGGTCAGGTCCTCGGAGATGTTTACACCCAGGTACTTGAAGCTGCTCACTCTCTCCACTGGTGACCTGCTGATCATGAGGGGGGAGTATGTCCGTTGCTGTCTTTTCCTGAAGTCCACAATCAGTTCTTTGGTCTTGCCAACATTCAGAGAGAGATAGTTGTCCTGGCACCATGATGTTAGATGCTCCACCACGTCCAAGTATGCCGTCTCATTGTTGTTGGAAATGAGGCCCAGGACAACAGTATCATCAGCAAATTTGATGATAGAGGTGGAGCTGTGTGTGGACAAACAGTCATGTGTGTAGAGAGAGTAGAGCAGGAGACTCAGGACACAGCCCTGTGGAGCTCCCACACTCAGGGTGATGGAGGTGGAGGTGAACTGGCCTATTCTCACCACCTGAGGCCTGCCAGTGAGGAAGTCCTCAATCCAGTGGCAGAGAGAAGGATTCAGGCCGAGATCCAGGAGTTTGGAGGTTAGCTTAATGGGAACTATGGTGTTAAAGGCTGAGCTATAGTCAATAAATAGCAGCCTTACGTAGTTCCCACTATTGCTGTCGATGTGAGTGAGGAGGAGTGGAGGACATGAGAGATGGCATCTTCAGTCGATCTATTGGGACGATAGGCAAACTGAAGAGGGTCCAAAGTGTCAGGAATGAAGGAGCAAATGGTGTTTTTAATGAGTCTCTCAAAGACCTTCATGACTATAGATGTGAGAGCCACTGGACGATAGTCATTTAGGCAAGAGGGTTTACTGTTCTTAGGGACAGGGATGATGGTGGATTTTTTGAAGGAGCTGGGGAGCCTAGCTTAGCACAAAGACTGGAGGTAAACGGCTCCAGCTAGCCTACTGCTCAATAAGTGACAAAATAACACCAACATTTTCCTATTTACATGTTGTGATGTGTATAGTTACATCGTGTACTAAGACCAACGGAAAATTTAAAGTTGCGATTTTCTAGACCGATATGTCTAGGAACTATACTCTCATTCCTGTGTAATAATAAAGGAACTTTGCTGCCGCAGGCACAATGATATCACGCAGCGCCTGAAAATAGACTAACTTCCGTCAACAGAACCAACATGACAACCTGCTTGCACAGAGAGCATGCTGGGGACTATTTTCAGGCACTGCGTGATATCATTGCGCCTCTGCACTCATGGTACGGCAGCAAAGTTCCTGGATCATTACTCAGGCCAAAGGCTAATCATATCAATTACTGATAGGGTACAACAAGGCTAAAGGCGCACCGGGGTAAAAGGTGCCTTTGATTTTATTTGATTCTAAACCAATAGATGGCACAAAAACTTATCAAGATGCACAATGCATGAATCTGATCTTTGGCGTGATCGCGGATAGCAGCGCAAAGTTGGTTATGTGCTAATTTGATATAATATTTGATGTAGCAAATGAGAATCGCTAAAGTTATTGAATATATTTTGGAACAAAGGTCTTAATGATATTCAGTTTTGTTCAAGGTAGTTAAAGAAACAGTTTTTCAATAATGGAAGAATATGTAAAAATATGGTATTCGGGGTAAAAGGTGCCCCTGCTGTTGGGTACATGATATACATGATAAGAAATAGCTGGATGACCACTGTTCACATGACATGATCAGATTCAGATGGTAAATATCATATATTAAGCTGGGTGTCCACCTTAGAGATAATGACCATATTTATAATGAAACCATCATATTTAAAAATATGATATTAATCATATATAATAATATATATAGATTTCCTTCAATGCTTTCAGAATCTTTACAGTATATTTATTGAACAAAAATGAATTATCAAAATAAAATACATTATTAAAAACATTTAGCTAAAGTATTTGTATCAATTCTGTGTGCCTTTTGCCCCATGCTGGTTTTCCCCCGTGTGTAGATGAGTGGCCAGAATGCGTTGAGGTTTTTCTGTTTTTAGTTGGAAACCCTAAGTTAAGTTAATAACTAATGATTTTTACAATGGAAATTAATCAACTAAAAGCTGGACAATGGCTTTTTCTAGAGCTGCAGTACAGCCAAAACATTCTTTGTTGCATTAAATTCCTGTTATCGCAGTAAAACTGCTTTGAAACAGTCTGTAGGCTATTGTAAAAAGCGCTATATAAATGGAGGTGACTTGACTTTGACGTGACCTTGCCACCTCTTACATTTATAAGATAAAAAAAAAAAAAATTATGATTTATTTTCACACAAAATCTGTTTACAGTGGCCGAGAAATGCAAAACAAAATCACAATTACTAAAACAAAACAACTAATTATAAATGCAATGGAAAGTCTAAAAACAAATTAACAAGCTAAAAAAAACAACAAAACAAAACAAAAAAAAAGTCAAAAACACAACGACAAGCCAGAAAGGTAGGTATATGTGGCGAATGGAATACTGACCACTGATTAGATGAGACATCTGTCAATCAAGACATGCAGAAATTACAGCAGGCTGCGGCAGCAGAAAGTCGATTTGCGTGTGCATGTGTAAATATTAGAGATGTGTCATCTACGAATTTATTTTTTTTAATGATGTGCAAAGCTGTGAGCTGAAGTATGTCACTCACTTTGCAAAAAAAAACAAACAAAAACACTATTAGAAAGCAGTTAAAATGCCCCTAAAATTCCAGATATTCATATTTTTCATGTGACATCACACGCTTATAGGAACGCCCACCTGGAGTGCAAAACAGGGCTTTTCTCTATTGCCTGCCAGTCATTTCGACCAGGTTCGTAGTGAGGTTTAATGCAGTAAGACAGTGATATTAAAAGACCAAATTCAATATACAATATACTTATTGATGATGCATACTTTATACAGAAAAGCAAATGAACACAGAAAATTAATGCAACACAAGGTTTCTAGTTAAGTGCTTTTTCTTTTTTTTTTTTTCATCGAAACCCATTATAAACAAAACACGTTGCGTTCAAATTCTTGGCTCGTCTACTTGCCTCTATAATATGCGTCATCAAAAAGGAAATTGAATTTGATAGCAAAAGTTGTTTTCTCGTGATCACGACTTAATCTTCTCTAAGTTACACAGCTGTGCCAACAGGTGGCAGTATAGAACCAAATAACTGATGGGGTGCGGTATAGCCTATCCACCTTACTGTGTTAGACTGTTCATATTGGCCCAGATTGAATGCGTTGAAGACCTTTCGTGATCGCTATAATTTGCGCAGTATTGTGTGCATTAAGTAATTAATTTAACTAATGTTAAATGGTTGAATGTGATTAGTTTGCTTGAATGTGTATCTGTATTATCGTTACGTTCTACTGCAACAGATGTATGACTTATAACAGCTTCATACTGCAGTAGTGTTCGGCGTGATACTAAACGAAACTAAACTACTGTATTCTCTTTCCACCTTATTGTGCATTTTTATGACGCCATTTTAATCATCAGTCTAAGTAACTGTTAGATTGTATTTAGTCTATATCAACTGGATTAAACGTTTGTTTTTTAAGGAATCTGGAGTATTGCACCTCTTTTTATTGGAATAGCATGGCTAGAAGGAATGCACATGATACCACAGCCTATCCTACATGATAGCAGGATACTATAATAACAAACAAATTATGTAATGTAATTTTATTTAAAATGAATGAGGAAAATAAAGTGGCTCTAAATGATTTTTAGAATAGTTACTGCCATCCTTGAGCTGCTGAATGCTCTGTTGATAATTTAAACATGTTAATTACACAAATAAAATGTTTATTAAGCGAAGCAAAGCAAAGATTTTGCTGAAAGATCCACAACATATAAGAGTGCATGGTTTAGCCGTCGATCAGATGCGAGTGAAAGTTGTGTTCGTTCCTATGGCAACAGTAGACTCCAGGTGCAGTGCAGAGTTTCAGAATGAAACAATCATGAGAAAAATAAGTCGTGATCACGAGAAAACGCATCCATGAAATGGCCGTTCAGGGCTTCCGTACCCTCCGCCTGTACTTGATCAGCTCTATAATTCTAACAGTTTTACTGCATAATTAAATGAAGTGGTGCAACAACTCGATTTAATCAACAAATCTTAGATTAGTGTTAAACTTTACTTAATTGAAATCTTATTGGTGCAACCCACCCTAAAGTGTTTTTCATGTTAAATGTCGCATTGTTTTTAGTGATTGAAATACTGCAGCAGGTGCTGTATATGGCTCACAAGTGCATCTTGTTCACATTTTTGTTTTAAAATGTAAATTTGACAGGCATGTGCTGCAGTTCAATGGAGTTCTATGGCGGTTTGGCCCTCCAAGGCTCCACTGAAAACTGCCCGGTATGAGCTAGTGTCTTAGCCTATGATATGGTTTAGTTAAGCACAAAAGCAAGAGCTCTTTTTTCACATGTGATAATTTTATAGAGATCAATAAACAAGAAGTTAATATTGTGAAATACAATTTGTCAATAACATACTTTTTTTTTTTCTATTTCACCAATGAAAATAGTTAATAGAAAAAATTAAAACTGCTATGCGACTCCGAGTAACACACATGCTTCCTGAATGAATCTGAATACATCGTTTGAATGGCTAATAATGATTCATTAAGGCTGTGACTTACCGACACCCACTGGTGGTTTTAGTTTCCTATTTAAAGTGTAATTTCATTTAAAAATAATTTCATATATCAATATTCAATAAAACATTACTCATAGCATTATAACTGCAGTGTAATTACTGCAGTTTGTAAATGCACTGTGTAAATTCCATTTAATTTGCCTGTGGAAACTTTTCTAGATGTGCAAGAAAATAGATTATCTTATTGTAGGTGTATTAAGTACCTGTTAGCGGTCAGTATTGCATTCGCCATAAATACCTACCTTTTCCGTTTTGTCTGACTTGTCGTTGTGTTTTCTGACTTGTTATTTTGATTCCGGAATTGTTATTGTGTTTTGTAACTTGTTAATTTGTTTTTAGACTTGCCATTGCATTTATAATTTGTTTTGTTTTTGAATTTGTTATTTTGTTTTTGTAATTATGATTTGTTTTGCACTTCTCGGCCACCGTAGTTGTTCCATCAATGTTCAATACAAACATTTATTTTTTCTGCAATCATGGGAGTAGTGAAACACATTTTTCTTAGGATGTGCTTTTAGCCTCGTTGTGCCCTATGTGTCCAACTTTGTAGAGAGCAATAAATAAAACGCATTACCCATTCTGATACATTGTCTTGACTGAATCTTCTGAAGTCAGTAAACAGAGACGGATTCAGGTTCATTTGCATCATGCATTTCTGGTTCAAACATATATGGCTGAATTAAACCAATTTTCCACTCGTCATTGTGCAGCGTTTACTACAGTGGGCCGAGTGGATCAGAGTCTGAGCTGGTGTGAGTGAGTGGAGGCGGGGACTCATTTGCATAGTCATAGCTCCGCGTATACTAAATACAAAAAAATTGCTTAAATATGTTGTTTTGGTTATATAAGATAAGTTTTAAGGGATAACATTTTTGACTGCAGGAGGACTTTAAACACCTGCTGGCCAACATCTTCCATTCATTGTGTAGTTGGGTGCTGTTGCAAGGGCATTTATGAGTTTAAATCGGTTTAAAAGTTAAACCAAAACATAGACGATGGTTAGAAAATAATTGCATGGAAAAGTGGTCAGGATGCAATGATAGATTGATCTGTTTTGGCTGTTTCAGAAGCTCCTGCTGTAAAAGTGTCTCCAGATGTCCTAAGAGAGTCCAGCTCAGTGAAGATGATCTGTGAGACGCCAGCAGATGTTACAGTGAAACAGTGTCATTTCTACATTAACAGAGAACAGAAGAATACAAAAGTCCATCGGTCATGTGAGCTCGATCTCACTGGTGCTGAAGTGCTCGGATGGGCAGCTGTAAAATCACCTGCATCTGTCCACATTAACTGTTTCTACACAATACAGGAACACAGGCTTGATAAACCATCATCTCATTCTCCTGCTGCCACACTGACGGTTCTAGGTGAGAGATTTCACTGCTCTTCTGGTTTGGAAACTGTTATTGCAATGTTTTTATACTGTGAATTATTTGACTCAAACAGGTTCACTTCAGAAACCCTTCATCAGTGTTAGTGACGATGAAGTCCTGATCAGCATAGCCTGTGAAACATCACTTTCAGCCGGAGCTGATTTCATCTGTAGTCTCTACACTGAGGATGGTCTTCTGCACAGAAGTGTCTCTCAGAGGAGACAGTCTGGAGAATATTTCTGTGTGTTTTATTTAAGTCAGAGTGAACTCTTCACACGGCCAGTGAACAGCAGAGAGCTGAGCTGTGATTATTCATTCAACACTGAACCTGAGATCAGATCACCACGCAGTGACACACGCACCGTCAGAGGTGAGGACTTTTACTGTAATAATGTAACAAATGAGCACTTTTAATCAGAGACACCTGTAGACTTCTTAACATCGGATGCCCCTTTTACAAGATGTAAAATAAGTCTCTATAAACATGATAATGTGTATGTGTACATGTATGTGTTTTAGTTTTAGCTCAAAATACCCCCCAGATATTTTTTATAGCATGTTAAAATTGCCACTTTTGGGGGGTGAGAAAAAAACGTGGTGTTTGTGTGTGTCCCTTTATGAGCTAGTGCTCCCATCACAGAGAGCAGAGCTTCAAGAGCTCAAGCTCTGCCATCCGGCAACAAAACAGAGCAGTCTTGCACACCGAATGTCAGAAACTGTCAGTACCTGAATACAGTATTATGCTGCATGGAGATAGAAGAGGTATAGTTTAGTTTAATTACAGTTATAAATTATGTCATCTTGCTTTTATCAACTATTAGTACAAGCCTGTTGTACCCCATCTCGAATGATTAGTTTTATAAAGTTCATTGTACACAAAAGATGCAGCACTGGTTTTCACTTCAGAAAATCACTGTAAGTGCTGAATAAAACAATACAAGAAATGCGCATTAGTCTTATCCATAAACACAGCAGCCGTGCGTGGTCTTAATAAAATAACTTGCTGCCTATGCAGAAACCGGCTGCAAGTTGAAACAGCTTGCTAGATGACACAGTTTCAGACTAAGACAGCCTGTAGCAACTCATAATGTAATAACTACACATAATGCAATAAGTATTACATTATTATTGTAATCAAATGTTCATAATGTAATAATTTCCTCAAAACGTAATAAAATCTTGAGCTCATATGTAATAATTTTTACATTATGATAAATGTATTATATTATAAACTCACCCAAAACATGTCATATTTTCATCATTATAACAGCTTTTAAAACATAAAAAATATTAGTACTCCCTTAGTCAATTTTTAAAAATATAAATCAAGTCTTAAACTACCTGTGAAATGCAACAGATTTAAATATTCATGCAATTATTATTAAAATATTTTCCTTTATAGTACATTTAAAAATCTAAATCCAGTCTTAACTTGATTAAAATCCAACAGATTACTGATACTACTACTACTAGTAGTAGTAGTTTAAAGGTGTAAAAGTTATTCATCTTTCTTTTTTACAAAAATAAATAAATAAATAAAAAAAAATAAATAAATAAAATTAAAAAAATCACAAAACCCAACAGTTTTAGCAGGGGCATGTTGTACTGTATTTTTCAACTCACACACACACGCACACACACACACACACACACACACCTCATTGGTATATTGATACTGTTTTTTTTTTTTTCAACATTTTAACTGTTGGTATTTAACACTGTTTGTCATTTAAAGTCCTCATAAAATCAAAATGGACCCTATTTACTTTGTTAGCACACATTACAGGTCTTAGGGTGAACAGTTAATCCGTGCAATACACAGAAAAAAATTTAGCGGTAATCTTTAATCAAAATCTGAAAAGTAACTTCCGGTCTGGAAACGGTGTTCCTTCTCAGAGTTTGACGGCTTAGGTTTGAAAATGCGTTACCACTCCCCTCCAACCGTTAGTCTGCTATGAGCGAGAGATGGAGAGGAGGAGCGCTGAAGTCAAACCCTGCCCTCTGTTCATTATTCTGTTTCACCTGGAAATACGTCACAGCACTGAAGAAAACTCACTGCTACCTCCGGTTCACTGGGACTTTAACAGCAAGTATACTAGAAGTAGAAGTAGTAGTATCAGTAATCTGGTGGATTTTGTAGGCAGGTTAAGATTTAGATTCTTAAAATGTACTCTAAGGAATACCAATGCTTTATGTTTAATAAACGTATAATAACAGGGCTCTAGACAACCTTTTTGCCTTGGTTGCACTGGTGCGCCTAACTGTTTTATTTAGGTGCACCCAAATTTTTCCCTGGCTCACGTCACCTTTAACACCACAATTTCAAGGTCACCTTTTTATCACGCTACACATACATTCATATACATTATGTAAATGACAACATAACATGCATTTACACAGGGATTAAAATAACAGGAAACAATGCATTGAACATTACAATTTTAAAACTGCAGTTTTAACAAAATTTTATAAATTAATAAAAAAAAAAATGAAATATTAAACAATGAAATACAACTCATACTAAATAAAAATACAGACTTTTTATTTCTTCTGCCTGCTATATATATCACGCTTTGATGATTGTCATAATTATATGGTAACGTTACTGATGGCATGAACGTTACTTTTGTAGGCTACGATAGCCTATAGTTGTTTATGTTCTTAAAAAAATTGTGCCAGCTGGACCAAATGCTATAAAGAAATGATGAATTATTACGGGTAGATGATTGCAGGATTAAAAGTGGTCGAAAGATTTTTCAAAGAGCCAGAAAGACACTTTGCAGCAGGCACAACAAATGAACAATGATACTAACGTTAGTGTTTCAGGACAGCAGATATATCAGCAACTATTGTTCTCAAAGAGATTATTTTTGGAATATAATATAACAATGCACAATCACAGTGACGGCGACTGGATTAAGCATTTACTGTATCTGCGGAAATGTTGCAGTGTGTTGATCTGCCAGTCTCTTCAAAGGAAGATTGTAAACGACTCTGCTATGTTGGTGGTTTGCTTGAGCACAGAAGAGTGACTTTAAATGGTACACATTTTTTAAATTTGCCTAAAACATTTGGAGCTAACGTCAGTCCTGTTTTGTCTCGAGCTTCTTGTTCTTGATTCTCGGGCCGCCTGAGCTGACACTGACAGGAAGTTGTCGTGACAATGACGTAGTTTAGGGCGGCACAAGTTCACGTTTATTCTCTCTCTCTTTCTCTCTCTCACACACACACACACACACACACACACACACCCCTTCAGTGAAATTGACTCACAAACCGCTTCAGCGTCGCCTTTGAAACTATAGGGGCGTATTTTAAATCTGCTTTTATGCAGCATTGCCTCTTTACACAGAATTTTGAGCCGCTTTAGATCAGCCTTAACTCGACTGTGTAAAGATGCCTTATGGGTCTATTTCTTTTCATTGTTTGTCTGTTTTCTTACGTTTATTTTGCTGATGCTGATTGCCGTAACTGATTCTCTGGTGCTCAGGTTGTAGTTTCAATCACACAGTGCGGAGCAGTGTAGGTCTCTGATTGTCATGACCCTGGGCTGATCTCTGTTCTTTTCTTGTCTCTGTCGTCTGTTTGTGTTTTGGGAGCACATGGGTTCATTTTGACAGTTCACCATGTGCTTCGCTGTCATTGTAGTGTCCGGTCCCGCCCCTTTGTTAATCCATTCATTCCCTCGTTATTGTTTCACTCCTTCCTGTTCTGTATCAATTTAGATCCTCACCCTCCTATTTAATCTCCTCGTGTGCTGTCCTGGGCCAGTTCGTTGTTTGTTAACTGTGGAAGCAGCCTCTCTAGCCTTGTCGTGGTGTGTCCTGTTGTGTTGGATTTCTGCCTCTGTCTTTTAGATTGGCCGTGTCATCTTGGACCTTTTGCCAATTTGTTTTCATCTTCTAGTTTTTGTTTTCTCCTTTTTTTTCCCCCTCCTGTTTTCTTGAGGCAGTTTCTCACTGCAGTCAGCCCCAGCCTCGCTCTCGATCGAGGATCTCCTTCTCAACCCTGCTTCCGCCTCAACTGCACCTCCCGCTGCCCTCCTCCGCCTGGTCCGGGCTCGTCAGTCATTGTGGTCATCATCAGAAAGCTCTATCTCTGACTTAATTTTGTTGCCTTTTTGGACTCTTTTCTGTTCCTGTATGGATTTTTGACAGCATTTTTTTGTTACTATTTTTCCTCTGATCCTGTCTGTACTATTGACATCCTCTTTGGGTTGCATTTTGAGTTTTTCAATAAACTGCCAAACAGCCTGCAGACTGAGTTCGTGTCCTGATCTGACACTGATTGGTTTAGACAACGATATGATCCAACCAGAGTGTGAGTTCCGTCAAAAGAGAACAAACGCTTCGTTCATGGAGGTGCACCAGTACGACCTAGGAAACATTGTTGTCGCACCCTTACACATTTTAGGCGCATATGCGTCCAAATTGGTCGCGCTCTAGAGCCCTGAATAATAATAATAATAATAATAATAATAATAATAATAGCATGAATATTTAAATGCTGCATTTCACAGGTAGTTTATGACTTTAGAATACAAAAAATTGACTGTAAAATACTAATATTTTTGTTTTAAAAGCTATTACAATAATGAAAATATGACGTTTCTGGTGAGTTTATAATGTAATTTTCTCAATGTAAAAATTGTTATTAGATTGAGCTCAAGATTTAATTACATTGAGAAAATTATTACATTATGAAAATTATTACAATAATAATGTAATACTTATTACATTAGGTGTCATTTTTACATTATGTGCAGTTATTACAATATGAGTTGCTACACAGCCCATAACAAACTGTCTGCACGTTTTCTTTTCAGATTTTCTGAGCTGGCAGACAAGCTAGAAACCTAACTAAAAATGAAAAAAGGAAAAATTTGATCAAAAGTCCCTTTAAGCCAGTATGATTTATATATTGTAGGTCATTAGAGCATTAAAGTTTGATCAATAAAAGAAAAGGTCAGTAAGGTAAAGATACTGTGTATTACATCTTTAGGGCACTTCTCGACGGATACTATTTATAATGACCCTTTTAATAGGCTGTATAATACAACACTGAAAGGTCAAATACACTAAATGTATTGATCGTTATCAGTCTATGAAGGCAGAAACAACATATTGAAGCTGATTCTATAGCAGTTGTGGGAGACAGTGTAGACAGTGATCTGTGAAATCGAACTGGTTCTTTTCAGACAAAAGCTTAACCACAGCGTGACTTTAGCAAGTCAACTATCTGATACATTTAGGCAGGAAGGAAGAGTCGCTTCAGCTGATCATGCCAGAGAGCTAGACAATGTCTGACACCTCTATAGAAAGAAGCTTGTTTCTGCATAGGTATCTATGATGGTAAAAGGAAAAACTGCAAGCAATTTATTTTATATTTTAAAACTTTGTTTTGTAAATTCTTATTGTCATTCCTTATAGTCATTCCTGTTCTGAAGCACTTCCTGAACTCTTTATCATTACACAAATTAATACACTTGAGTTGAAGTATTTCAATTTAAGTATCTTTCAGGAATAGGCTAAGCTCATCATATGACATTATGACTTGATTAATTATGCAAATAAAGAACCATTGCACAGTGAGTGATTGACAGCCAGTTTAAAACAAACTTGACTTTAACTGATATTATCATACTGTTGTATTTTGTCAAACCAACTAATACCACAAACCATCACAGAAAAGTCAATTGCTAATACTGATGTTTGTGATGTAGTTTTCCTCCAAATCAACATTATGTCACTTCCTCAACGATGATGTAATTAAAGAACTGCTTTTAAATAGTTTAAAATTATAAAAGAGTAACATAATGAATGAAGGTTACGTTTTTTCGGGTTTTTTTCAGTTTTGCAACTTTCACCTGCTTCTAATCTGAGATCTGTAGATGAATAAATGTGTTTTTTCTTCATTAGGTCTTCCTCAGGCCAAGTTAACAGCGTCAGCTTCAGTTATTCTGGAAACAGACTCAGTTCAGCTGAGCTGTGAGAATACTGAACATCTGAAGATGGAGATGTGTGTCTTTTACATAAATGGAAGAGATAATAACTCAAAACTGAGCTCATCCTGTCAGCTCTCACTCACTGGATCTCAGATCAGAATTTGGTCAGAAGGTCAGAGTTCATCTGTGAACATAACCTGCTTCTACACTGTGATGAAGTCACAAGTTCAGAAACCATCTCCTCACTCTGATCCAGTGACAGTAACAATCAAAAGTGAGTCTTGTGATATTTATGTATTGATTAAAATTGAACTTCCTGAACGTTGATGTAATTAAAGAACTGCTTTTTAAATAGTTTAAAATTATAAAAGAGTAACATAATGAATGAAGGTTACGTTTTTTTTCTTCAGTTTTGCAACTTTCACCTGCTTCTAATCTGAGATCTGTAGATGAATAAATGTGTTTTTTCTTCATTAGATCTTCCTCAGGCCAAGTTAACAGCGTCAGCTTCAGTTATTCTGGAAACAGACTCAGAGGAGAAACCATCTTCTCACTCTGATCCAGTGACAGTAACAATAAAGAGTGAGTCTTGTTATATTTATGTACTGATTCAAATTTAATTTTGTATCAAAAAACGAACACCAAAGTCATTTACATACATCTGTGATTTACTGAAGCTCATTGTTCAGCTTTATGAATCTGTTCACTCTTGTAATATTTCTCTGTACAGTAGGATTATTGAAAACAAAAATAGTGTCTGTTTATATGCAACTAAATGTATAATCTCATTGTCTCATTCTTAAATGTTACAGAGCTGGTTCTTTGGTTCTGTATTATCCTTATTGTATATAAACCAGTACAGGCCAGAATTACAACATATGGCATACTAGTATGAAAGAAAAGTTGTATTTGAAGGCTCTGTACCTTCAACAACAATGAGTGTATTGACGTTTGCTTTAAAATTAAGTATTGCAATTGCTCCCTAACTTACAGTATATCTGGTAAGTTACTAATAACACTTTTCAAAAGTAACTGTGCAGAATTAATATGTTGGATTTAAAAGATTCCAAAATATATCTGGGATCCGTTTAAAATTGAAAACTGTTTCCCTTCTCAAAAGTGACTCCCCTTGCAATATGTTATTTATATATTTGTAGACTTACTTTCCACGTCAAAACCGCCACCCAGCACAACAAAGAAAACCACACGTAAGTTCATCTACTCTTCCTCATTGGTAAAATCACTAGGCCAATACTGGATTCAAAAATATATCTGGGATCCGTTTGCTCAACGGAGGCTCAAATCTGCACGGGTAAAAATTCCAGATGAGCAGCATGAAAATATTAATGTGATTTACTGAAGCTCATTATTCAGCTTTATGAGTCTATGATATGGATTATTCACTCTAGTAATGTTTCTCTGTACAGCAAGATTATTGAAAGCAAAATGAGTGTCAGTTTTCAGGATATAACTAATCAACTCATTCTCACATTTGGTTCAGTAAAGTCTTATTAAGACTTAAATATCATTAAGTTATATTGCAATTACTCCCTGTTATATTGGTAAACCATCTTTATAGTTTCAACAAAAGCTGCATATGTTAGGACAGCCATGGCAACCCGTAAGTAATTAAGTTTGTAAAAAAATATTATTCAGTATTCTTATTCAGAAATTATACAGTATTTACAGCTGATAAGTTACTGATAACACTTTTTCTGGTTATTCTGAATTTAAAAAATGAAAACTGATTACCTCCTCAAAACTGATTTCCCTTGCAATAATGTTATTTATATATTTGTAGACTTACTTTCCACGCCAAACAGCACAACAAAGAAAATCACACGTAAGTTCATCCGCTCTTCCTCATTGGTAAATCACTAGGCCTATATATTGAATTTATCTGGGATCCGTTTGCTCAACCAAGGCTCAATTCTGCACAGGTAAAGAGTCCAAACGTTGAGCAGCATGAAAGTTCACAACTTTACTTTGATTATGCTGCCTTTCTCAAGTACTTTTTGGGACTTCATCTTATTCACCGTATCCCCCAGAGTTAGATAAGTCCATACATACCATTCTCATCTCCGTGCGTGACATAACTCTGTCTGACGCACCCACCGCTAGCCTAGCTTAGCACAAAGACTAGAGGTAAACGGCTCCAGCTAGCCTACTGCTCAGTAAGTGACTAAATAACACCAACATTTTCCTATTTACATGTTGTGATGTGTATAGTTACTTCATGTACTAAGACCAACAGAAAATGAAACTATGGATTCCGCCATGGATCCAAATCTCAAGTTGACAGTTTAGCCCAAACCTCCATTACTAATTCTAAAATGTCACGTTAGAACTAGTAAAGAATGAATGCTGAGTTGCTTCATTGAAGCTTTACTGTATCATGTAGCGTAGAGTATTATGTAAGGAATAATCGACGGCGGGCCGTCAAATTAGTTGAAAAATAATGCACACCCAAGCTTTGCGTCGTGACCACATTACCACCTCGGGTGTGCATTATTTTTTGAATAATTCAACAGCACGTCATTTATTCCACTTATATTAGAGTTACCACACCTCAAAACACTGTTCAGATGATTTATTTCAAGACATTTGTCAGGTTTTGACTTTAAAATGCTCTTGTGTGCAGGACTAATTTCTTACGCATCTAAACCCAAGCCTCTGTTATTGCATTTTGTGGCATTGTTTTTTTCTTCAGTATCATGGCAACCTCTACTCTGCCTGTTAACAGAAGAATGTCATAACCTGGTACTTAGATGCAAAGTTAGTAAGCAAAGGGGAAGTCATATGACTCAAGATGAGACTGTGTGCCTTATGAGCTGAACATGGACTCTCTTCTGTAGCATTATAATTTCATTCAAAAACATCTTAGTTCATTGTGGATTGGTTTACCAATTGTTTGTTACAGCTAAAACTTTTAATTCAAAGATTTATACCAGTCTTGTTTAAGACAATTTTCATTTTATATACACCCTATGATGTTCTCATTGCAGTTTCAACAGCAACGCCCACTCAAAAAAAGTCACAAAAGGACACAAAAACATGTCAATAATTAGAGTTCAATTTAAACACATACCTAACATTACAATTCTTTCATAGCGTGTTTATTAGAACTCATATAGCTCACCAACAAATGGCAACTTTGTCTGATTTTATTGGATCAGTGTGTTACGCCTGTTGGCATCTGTCCGTGTAATGCCATTGGTCAGCTCTCATTTTTGCAGATTTAACATTGAATCAGTGTTTGTCTGAGAAGTGACGTCCTTTATTCTGGTGATGGTAGCCATTGGTCGGAGTCTTTCTTTGCGGTGTGAATTGGCTATAACACGGCAGTGTATAATAATCATGCTTTGGTTGAATATGATTTCATTTGAGGTCTTTTCTGATGCAGATGTTCCTAATGTTGACGTTTCAACATATACTAAAAGTCCAACCACAACACCGTATCCACAAAACAAAGGTTTTTCCTTTTCTTGTTTTTTCCATTTTAATTGATTTGACTGTTGCATGAATTACATGTTCTCTTTCAAATCACTGTGAAACATTTGCATGCACACAACAAAAGTAAAACAAATCTATATACATTTTCTCAATCTTTTGTGTATCACTATAATTGTCAGGTGGACTGACATATTTTATTTTGACACAGGCACATGGTTTATAGTTCTGGTTTCCACTGGTGTTGGTGTCATTGTGTCTGGACTCATCTGTCTGTGGTTTGCATGTAAGTGAAGTTTTCTTTGTTTGTTCTGGTGTGTATATACTGGGTTGATGTTGTTCAATATATAATTTATCATGCAAGCTAAAATTTAACATATAACGCTCATTGTTTTGTAGGTAAAAAAAGACGTCAGCGGTAATTTTTTTCACTCATTCAATTCAGCCTGAATTATGACAAAGAGCTTGTTCATGAAGGTTAAAACATTTATTTAAAGTGTTATGACTATTTAATGCGAACTACTTCTGCATTGCATGAAATCTTTTTCAGTCGTCTGTGATATAAATGTCTTGTAGTATTTTTTTTTTTTTGTAGTCTAAGAATTATGAGTGTAAATGTTTAGCACCTTATCTCATGTATGAATATGTATGTATGAAAAAGATGCCATAAAGATCAATATTTGATTCTTAGCAATAAGACGAGATCAATAAAATCAGATGTGCCCAGTCAAGGAATCGGTATGGTGAGTATCTGTGCATTTACATTCTTTAACATCACAAGGTAATAAATAAAGGGACATGACCTTTATGTTATTCTTTTTTTTGTTAGAGTTCTGGACCTGCAGAGACATATTCTCTGATCACTTCTGTACCGGCCATATCTCAGCCCACATCTGTAGGTGAGAGAACCTCATTCTCAGTAAATGATCTCAGATAACGTGAAGCTTAGATGTCACCAAGAAATATAAATAAACCTGCTAAATAGTGACCACAACTTCTCAGAAACTGGTACCATTTCCTCTTTCAAGTCTTCAGCAGATCAGCATTATTAAAGAAATCTTCTCTTAAAGGAACAGTTCACGCCCAAATGAAATCTTGCTGTTCAAAACCCAGAAGTCTTTCTTTCTTCTGTGGAACACAAAATGAGCTATTTTGCAGAATGTCTATCAGCACTTTTAAAGGGCTGTCGAGCTTCTAAAACTCTTTCAGTCTTTATTTAAAAATCATTTTCCCTCAATTTGAGGGTACGTTTACACGACAACAATGAGCTAAAAACGGAAAGTTTTTGTTGTCGTGTAAACGTACCCTTAAACTGTGAGGGAAAATTATTTTTGTACGTGAAAGACTTTGTTGTTAAAACACAGATGCACGAAAAAGACTAAAAACGCTGTATTCGGCTGCCAGGCCAGTAGTTGGCGATGTTACTAAGAAACACTACGCACATTGACTGAACATGTAATACGCCAATATACAATACGCCAAGAGACAATAACAATATAATTTTCAAAAACTTGCCCTTTGAAACGTGTTTTCAAAAGTTTGCGTTTTCAAACGAAACCCCCAAAATACTGTTGTCATGTAACTGAATGGCCAAAAAGCATAAAAAATGCAGTTTTTACTGTAGTTGAAAACTGATGTGTAAACTGCCCTTAATGTCTCCCAACATCCCCATTTAGTCGCTTGTTAGCAACTGCTTTTTTTCAAGACAAGTAAAAGCTTTAAAAGTTTCAAAAATCACAAGGGGGTTTACTTGTGTATTATGCCATTATTGAGCTTGTGTTAACCTTTCAGGCATTTAATCAAAAACCCATTCAAAAACCCCAACAACAAACATCCTTCCTGCAGCACTGTGTATAGCTCTCACATCTATTTTGCAAATGCACTCATTCAATCATGGTGCATCATGTTTGGTATTAAAACATGCATTATTGTGTTTAATGCCACTGACGTCAAAGCACGATGCATCTTCACACACCATGTTTGAAACTTTAGGGGAAGCCATTTCACATTTGTCCTCTTTGGATGGTTTTCTATTGTCTCTATTTGACCCTTTTCATCATGCTCTTTCTTCCAAAGGCCTCGAACACCCAAAGTCCCATCAGGACAGCACACCAGATCCCACAGCGACTTACCCTTTCATTATGTCTGAAAATTCAGTTTACCAGCCCTCAGGTAATAACATGTTTCTTTCATTAATGTGGTCATATCATGGAGGAACAAAATATAATACTAGTACTAAACCTACTATGAAAACACATTTTGTTTTGAAATTACATTTGGTTTCACAACTCAAAACTTCCTCAACTAGTCCAAAACAAAAAATGTTAAGCTCATATTTAGATACTGAGAATCTTAAAGACACCAATCACTCATATGGAAGAAGTGGGATTAAATTCATCACAACTGTTGCACAATGAGTCTGAGAAGAAGAGATGATTCTGTTTCATGTGCAATGTGCCAGAGCTTAAAATATATTGAAGGGAAAGTTCACCCATAAAATTATCCCATATTTTACTCACCCTCAAGCCATCCTAGGTGTATATGACTTTCTTTCTTCCACCAGACCGCCTTCCTTATTCAATTTGCGAAGAAAGTTTAACGCCTCTCGCAGTTCAAAACGCCTACGATACATACGTCATCGCCACTAGTTAACATAACTATGGCGCCCCACTAGCTTTTAACATAAGTTGAATACAGAAAGTTTTAAATATGGATATTTCTATTACACAGACTCATCGCTTCACTTCAGAAGGCCTTTATTAACCCCCAGAGCCGTGTGGATTACTTTTATAATGGATGGATGCACTTTTTTGGACTGCCATTCACTGTCATTATAATGCTTGGATTAGCCAGGACATTTTTAAATGAATGTCATATACACCTAGGATGGCTTGAGGGCAAGTAAATCATGGGTTTTCACAATTTTCATTTTTGGGTGAACTATCCCTTTAAAGCTTTATGACAGAGAGCTTGTTCATGAAGGTCAACATGTTCTTTGATATAACGCTTCTGCGTTGCATTAAAGGTGTTTTGGTCAATAAACAAAAGAAAGAGGAAAATACAGAGGAAAATGAGGTATGTGTGAACACACTGTCTTACCACAAACCCACATAAACCAATTAGATGTTCATCATGAACAGAATGCCAAGATATTTATTGTGTATCTTTTCTATCTTTATGTCTTCTTCCTTAAGAATGTTTACCACCTCTACTGCACGATCCCTGACAAACCAGTTCACTCGAACGCAGGATATCAAGTCTACAGTTTGGTGCACTGATCAGCCTCTGTTGTTTCATTATGTACAGTACATATCTTTACTTATAGAAAAATAAATAGGCGTTTACTTTCATTATTCAGTGTTTGGTGTGGATATTAAATATATTATAATATTAATAGATTGGTTACCTGGTTTCAAGCCATTCTAGCGGTATAGAAAGCCTGCATGAAGACTCAGCTCAGCTTTCTTAATATTCAATGAGCTAAGCTGCTTGACTCCTATTGGCTAACAGCTAGCCAATGAGCGCCTGGCCATCAGCATCCTTTACCCAGAGCCATAGAAAAAGAGAGTTACTACATGATTTGATCATGCCACCACATGGTCGCGTGGTTTATAGAGCTCTTAATAGTTCCAAACAACTCCGAGCTGTCAATCTATTTGAAAATAGGCTCATTTTCCAACTCCCCCAGAGTTAAACAGTTGAGTTTTACCATTTTCGAAACAATCAAAAGTGCTACTGGCGGTAGCACTTTTAGCATAGCTTAGCATAATTCATTGAATCTGATTAGACCAAAATGACCATCTATTTTGACCAGTATATTATATTTTTCCCATTTAAAACTTTACTCTTCTGTAGCTACATCATGTACTAAGACAGTTGGAAAATGAACAGTTGTGATTTTCTAGACCAATATGGCTAGGGACTATACTCTCATTCCTGCGTAATAATCAAGGACCTTTGCTGCCGTACCATGGGCATTACGCAGTTTAGGTTTTACACGAATCTTCTCATTATCTACAGATCCTCTTAACATAACAAACAAAGCACGGACGCAATTTAAATAAAGATTTATTGTGAAGTTTAGTCATATAATTGCAACAAAAATAGATAGTTTAATGTTATAATGGCTTGTGATTTGATCATCTATAAAAAATAATTAAAAAGAGAAAAAATGTAGTGTTACAGTAAGTGTTCCTCTTCTGCCATCTACTAGGTTATAGTGGTAATTTCTTTGCTCATTTTAATGTTGTTAACGTCTTAAAGTTATTTTATGATACTCACATAAGCATACACAACAGCTTATGAATATATATATGAATGATGATAGCATTTTAACCCAAGAAAGAAGTTTAAAAAAACAGGGCAACCAGTTTAAATCAAGTCTTTATATCCAGGCGCTAGATACGTTATTCCTTGAATGGGATACTTCATAGAAACTCATTCAACAGAAAGATCTCAGAGAGGCTAAAAACTGTTGAAATATGACACAGATAGCACCTGGATATAGTAGCTGTTGCAGTGCTAACTGCAGTTAAGAGTCTAACGATCTATTATATAACAATAAACATTAACTATAACGAGCTTCATGAATACCACTTCTGAGAGAGTTCCTGAGAGGTCAACTAATGCAATAAAATCTCAAAATATGCAGTAATTTCACCAGCTTGCCAGCGAGTGTGCTTGAGATACACTGAAATTAACGGGCTTCAATGCTGGAACACGATTTACTTCCGCATTCCTCAGTTCCTATGGAAGTCTACGGGAGTGTCGTAACTCTGAGTTTCAACGGTTCTACCTTTAGCGTTGCCCAGCGCAACAAGCAGAGGAACTTTGTTTACTATCAAAGTAACTTCAGGTATATATATATATATATATATATATATATATATATATATATATATATATATATATATATATATATATATATATATATATATGACGTTCAGCCATCCTTGCTGTATACGAATACTATCACTGAGCTAACTAGTTAACGTTATTCACATTCACGACATGAGATAAACACATGGGCCTAACATATTTTAAAAAAATACAAGTAAAAACGGTTTTGTGTGGCAGGGCATTTTTAAAAACATTATCCGTAAAATACCTTCAATTTACAGATGAAATTGTTTACTTACGTTTTAGGATGGAGCTGCTGTCAGATGCAATCCAGCGTCGTCAAGTCTTTTTTAACAGTCTATGGTTGGATCCAATACAGCTGACACTTGAAAAGTTCATCTTTCAACAAAAGTTTCTTTGCAAACTCTCAAATATACTATGTCGTCGTTTACAAAATACAGTAAAATGCTCTGAACAAACTGTTTTCTCCAACAAAAAATTCTCCAACGCGATCCAGGCTGCCTGAACAGAGACGCATGCGCTGTTTAAACAGGACATTATTTTACTCTTCATTGAGTCCTGTAGTCAGCAGCGCATTAAGTACTTCTTAAATTTAACAGTATCTGTATTCAGTATATTATATCCACAGTAGACAGCATCAGTGATTACAAATGACTTCTGTTTTAGTCTGGAAAACAACCGTTAACGAGCGAGCACCAGTGGGCGGGGCCTATAGTCGATGATGTAAACCGATTCGTCAGTGTCTGATGCCAGATTTCAACAATATCCAAATTAACCGGTTTTGGAGCTTGATTTCATTTTTTGTTTTATTTTTTTATATTTTTTTTTACTGTGGATGTTTTAAGATAAGAATTTTGCTATATGTTTTCATGACACAAAAACTGTTTATATGTCAAAAGATTAAGGAAAATTGTATGTTTTCATGTCATCGTGACCTGTAAAATACTGTCAAATTGATGGGTTTTGCAAGTAAAAACAATCAATTATCATATATTATCATGAAATATATATATACACATACACACTGTATAGTTATAATGAAAAACAGTAAAAGGACATTCCATGATGTCCCACTTATGATTTTATTTTATTTAATAGATTTGCTTATTATGTTTGCATGAATCATGTACATTAGGATGTTTTGTGTTACACTTTAAGGTATTTAATGTTAATGTTTATTGCATTGTTTCAGTATCTTTGTGTGTATGACCCTGTGCACTGTAAACATGAGTATATAGTAAATAAAAGTTGATTTTGGTAAGTCACATTATATTATTATTTGAATACAGTTATACATTTTACAATATACAGACACCAATATGCCGTAATGCAAACACTGCAAACACACTCACAGTTTTTTTTACTGTGAATTTCTGGCAACCACGCTTCCGCTTTTTACCATAAATGTAAGCTTTGCACTGAAAAGGATATGATATAGGGTACAGCGGGGCTAAAGGCTCCACGGGGTAAAAGGCTCCTTTGATTTTATTTTCCTCTAAATGGCACAAAAACTTGCCTCAGCACTTTCCAAAACATCCGCTTTTCAAAATGCACGTGGAAATGTGTCTGATCTTTGACATGATCACGGGCAGCAGCGCAAAGTGGATTCTGCGCTCATTTGATCTAATATTTGTTGTTTTTAAAAATGTTGTAGATTTAAGTAGCAAATAAGAATCGCTAAAATGATTGAATTTTGAAATAAAGGTCTTGTTAATGTTTGTCAGTTTTGTTCAAGGTAATTAAAGCAACAGTTTTACAATAACGGAAGAATATGTAAAAGTGTGGTATTTGGGGTAAAAGGCACCCCTGCTGTTTAGGCTCCATATTTAACATGATAATAAACAGCGGCTGACTTTAACATTTGTTGACATCACATGATTAGATTCAGATTGTAAGTATCATATATTAAGTTGGGTGTCCACCTTATCTCTAGATAATCACCATATTTATAATGAAACCATCAGATTTAAAAATGTGATATAATCATATCATATAATAAAATATGATTTATTGTCACTACTGTAAATCTATATTAAATTATTATGGGATCTCCTTCAATGCTTTCAGAATCTTTACTTTTTAAAATGATTTAGTTTCTATATTTTGCAGATATATTTCTATATTAACATATTTTAATGACAGCATATTTACTGATCAAAAATGAATTCTTTTATTCATCAAAATAAACTGAAAGTAGTTCAAACTTTGCTAAAGTGATTGTTTTGAACAAGTATTAACTTAAAACATATTATTTTAGCTGAAGTATTTGTATTAATACTGTGAGCCCTTTGCCCCATGCTGGTGAGCCTTTTGCCCTGTGTGTGGGGTAAAGGGCCCCCTCGACAAGATTTTTAAATAAAAGAAAGCACTTTTATGATTTATATTCACACAAAATCTGTTGCTCCATAAATGTTCAATACAAACATATATATTTTTCTGTATATCACAGATTATAGGGGTAGTGAAAAGCACATTTTTCTTAAGGTGCCTTTAGTCCCGCTGTACCCTATAAGTGTTGTCAGATTTTAATGCTTTCATGACTAGTGCTAAAGTTGAGATTACAAATAGTGCAGAGAATTGAATTAAATGACAGCAAACTGATGGAAAATATGTTCTTATTTGCATAATTTCATCATAATTTACATCAAAGGAAAGCCATGTTAAGTTATTTTCCTAAGTACTTTTCTTAGGCAGGCAAAACTTATAAAGTTTGTGAAGAATCCACATCTCATCTTTTGATGACAATGTATGCTATTCTTACAAACAGCACTGTGAAATATTCCTATTTTGTCATTCCTTTTTAGATGGTTAGCGATTTACATGGCTTCCATGGCTGCAATATGCCAACCCGGGGTGCAGAAATTCAATAGAGGGTATGCATCGATGTCACTTTTCCCGCCAGAACACACACCCTCAGCTGGGACTGAGTGGCAGAAGGGCTGCTGCATGACTGGAGTTAATAGGGGAAAATGCGAGTAAAACAAACGGTTATCAGTTTAAACTGAAGGTTGGACTTCATGTAGTGTTCCTTACAACTTACCATAGATCCAGTGATCCATGGATATTGACATGTAGCCAGAAATCCTTTTTTCTGTTTCCTGACATTTATATGAGCCTGATTCCATACATAAATATTTATCTCTGTCAGTCATCACAATTTCGAGAGTGAATCCCACATTTATATGCGGGTGAGCCTATGTATAAGTGTCTATGTGGTCACTTGTCAAGAATGGAAAACAAACGTTTTATTCAAATTCTGAAAATATTATAGGCCTATTCATTATTTTTTTTATATTGCACAGACAGTGTGCGAAGCGCGCTCCCTTTATAATCACTAAAAGCAGTCACTCATTCAATGAACGCGATCTCACAAAGTTCCATTATATTAATCAGTGAAGCCGACGACACAATGAATCTCTTATTTACATAATGTCTATACTTTGTTAGAGAGGATTAGCACACATGCAGAACTCAGCACTGGACAAAAACTGGAGCGGTGAGTGGATTCTAGCTTCAACACCTGTGATTGGCCAATGCATTTTAGAAATCAACAAACATGTCTGTGATTGGCTACATTACTCACTGAAGCGAAAACACATTGAAAATTGAATCATTTGATGAGCACAAGTACAAATACGCACTGGATCTTTTGCCAACTCTTTTTCGCTAATAATATGCTATTATTATGAAGAAAACCGATCCTAGGCCAGCAGTTATGGGCAGCGTTTCCCTCTAAAAGCAATCAGTAGCAGAAGCAGCAGGCGGCAGTGGTCTGAGAGAGAAAATTACACGCTATTATCAAGTCCTTCTCCCTCTGTCCAGATGGGGGCACAGGGATGTACATGGGGTCCATGACCAAGCCTCCCCTGACCACCCCTCTGGCACCAGACCTGGTTTTGTGTGTTTTTTGCAGCATTCACGCTGAAAACCAATGCTACCTCTCAGTCTTTTTGCCACTCAGTGTGTGTAACTGCAGTCACTCTGGCTGACGTTACATGCATACACCTCTATAGTGTAAATTGGCAGTGGGCGGGATCACCAGCACATTTCAAAGTAGAATTATTGGCATTAATAAACTATTTGAACTTAACATGTTTCCCAGCACCTTTAAATTGTCAGAAAAGAACACTAAAAGTCATGACCACATACATACATTTACACACTTTACAGATTCAACTTTCAGCTTCACAATGAGCTTCTTTCAGTCGTGATGTGGATAAGCATTTTACATGCAGATTGAATGGGGTTCTACCAACATAAGCAGACTCGAAACTTTACTATTTATACAACATTAACTTAATCAGAACTGCAATCAATATAAATCAGGTAAGTTTTCATGTCTGGGACCCTGACCAAAGATTTTCCTAGTCAAATGGTAGTCGTTCATTTAAGCCATTAGTCACTTTTAAAATAACTATAATGTCTGAATCAGTGTAGACTGCAAATTTGATGACACTGGCTTGTCAATGCATCTATAAAGTCAGATCACTCAGATCAGACTAGTCACCTATTATGGGTACCCAGATCTAGACTGCAATGCAGGGGGGACAGAGCCCTGGCTGTAGCTGGCCCAAAGTTGTGGAACAAATTGCCTTTATCTATTAAAATCGTACCCACAGGGTCTGAGTTCAAAAGTCTTCTGTTTTCTTGTGCGTTTAACATCTTGTGAATGTCTATTTTTAATTTCACTGATGGACATAGGTAACTTTGTACAGCATTTTGGTCAACCAAGGTTGTTTTAAATGTGTTTTATGAATATAATACACTTGAAATATAATAAACTTGAAACTATAAAGAGAAAAGCTACATTTACCATGTTTTCACTGTCATGTGACATACAGCATCAGCTGTGTCACTTGACTGCCATTTCCAAATGCTCTCCCATGGCCTCATGGGACAGTAAAGTGTCCATTGGAGGTGCACTCCAGAATCTCGCGGGAAGTAGTTAATCCAGGTACTTTTCGACTACTGTTTTATGAATAGGCTACTATACATTTAGACATACTACTTGGCTCACAGACAGTTTTTTTTGCCTAATACATAGTACGGAGGTAGGCATATTTGGATGCATTTATTTTATATATTTAAAATAAAATGATGACGATGAAGTGCATCTATGATGTGGTTATTATATATAACACACAAACTCTCTGTACCTCAGGATGAAATGGATGACAGGACTGTGGCCGTCTGCGATCCTTTTGAAACTTCAGTCTGTCACACTTCAGAGACTCATTATGTGCTCAGAGGTCAAGGCTGATAATTAAACAAACACCCATGTTAAACAAGCTGATGTGTTTAGTTTATGAAAGGATATAAATGATCTCAATGGGCTCCATGGTAACCGGAGAGGCGGCACCACAGTCACATTTATTCTCGACCACCACCATGAACAGGTTACTGCTGGGAATCTGCTGAATCACAAACGTCCTGAGAGTGAAAACACACAGATATGAAGAAGTGAGATTCTTGTACACAGTAACTCTAAAAGTACTCGTCATTTGCCTGATGACAAATCAGGTCTGACCTAGAGCAGGTCTGCACATCAAGGTTAAAAATGACACATCCAAACACACTAAAACATGGTTTATTGTTAAAGTCATCATGAAATCAAAATTAACGGCTCTTGTTTTCATGGAATATTGCTGTTTTTAAAATCCATGCGCCCTCATAATCCTTAATCAAAATAACTTCCCCTCCTCTTGCAGCTCAGCTCATCTCTTCTCTGATGATGTGTTTACTGGCGTGAGGGCGGGGCAACCTGTCACTCACATGAGATCCACCAATAGCAAACCACAACCATCCAATCAATTCCCCATGGACAAAATCAAGTCCCGCCCCACATTTTGTCTTGTTTGAGAAGCCTTTTCCTTAGATATACGTCAGAATAGGAAAGTCTGTTTCATGCCGACTAACAAAATGTTATAATTAAATATCTCTAAATATACAGTTTAGCTCTAAATACACTTATCTTTATCTAATCTGTATATTTTAATCTAAATAATATCTTAATATTATCTATAAAATACATCTTTTGTGATATTCTTTATAAATATAATTTCGTAATACTGTGGATTTCCGATAACTCATTATTGTCTGCACGACATTTAGCAACACACAGCACTTGCACTATGTCAGAAATAAAGATGTGAGAAACAGTGAAGCGTAGCTCTGTTTAATGCTGTCAGATCATAATGCTATGTTTACACTCTCAGATGCGCTGCACCTACTGAGGGCGAAATATATCCACATACAGACTAAAACAGCTTTCTGCAGAATGGAGTCAGTTATATGTGACACAAAGTTGCCTCTATCACAGTTCTAACCAGTCGCTTTTTAATTAGAAGCATGAAGGTGACAAAAATGTATGTCAACAGCCCTCTCAGTTATTAAATATTTTTACTTTCTGCTTTCTACTTTATGTTAAATATATGTGCCATGATAGGTCAGATTAGAAGAATATTAAGAATTGTGATAACATTTATAATTAACTAATCATAGTGTAATATATTTTCATGTTATACATTTATAATTTTAAGATCACATAATGCAAAATATTAATATATATAAAATATAAATGCATATCATATAAAGTTATTATAAAGTGCTAGCAGGTTTGGTTTAATGGCATTTCAGTTGTTGCTTGACGGATAACTTTAGTCAGTGCCGCAAGCTAAATATAAAGTGCATTTTTGCAAAGCAAATGCTCGCATAGCAGCCATTTTAATCCATATCACTTTAAAGATAACACAATGTGACATCGGAGCATGCAAACTTCAACTCATATCAGTATAATTTTAAAGTCATTTGAGTTTTTAAACTTTCCACTCATTTATGCTGTGCATTATAAATAAGAATGTACACTTTAACCTAATAGCTTAAACATCATATAGGCAAACAAAGTTGTGAAATGTTGTTAATTTCGAGAGTATTTTCATTAGTGAATTAATATGTATCTGCATTAATGATTTGTTTGTCATAATGGACTGGTGGTAAAATATTCTGTCATTTACTCACCCTCAAGTTGTTCCAAACCTGTATGATTTTGTTTGTTCTGCCGAACACAGAATAATTCTTTTGAAGAATATGGATAATGAAACAGTTGATGGGCCCCATTGACTTAGTATGGGGAAAAAAGACTCAATGACTACCATTAACTGTTTGGTTACCTACATTCTTCAGAATATCTTCTTTTGTGTTCAGCAGAAGTCAGAAATTCATACAGGTTTGGAACAACTTGAGGCTGAGTAAATGATGACTGATTTTTGGGTGATCTATCCCTAAGCGATAGATTGAATGGTTTGAAGACTACACAGTGTGCATGAGCGCCAAGAGAACAGTTGCCTTCCGCTGTACTAAAGCATGTGACCCAGATCGGCCCTCTAGTAAATACAGCTGAACGTTCTCTCATGAATGATGTACGTTCATCTTCATAGTTCTGACTGCACACGCATTAAATGGTTTCCTGTGGTCTGATGTGTCATTTCCTAATTCACCTATTGTGTGAGACTCGTCTCTCTTCTCACACTCGCTGTAATGGAGTTGTTCATCTTCATTGTTTTTCAGCTCCTTATGGAGGTTCAGTCTTACAGTAAGTGATCTCTCATTTAATGTTGATTAAACACTGCATGTCCACATTTGTAGTGAAAAAATGTTTGTCTAAAACTTTTCAGCATGTGTGATCAGTATGTTTGTGGTTAGTAGAACACAGCACACACATGAAACTACAACCTTAAAGAAGTTTTACTCTACTCTGCCTGTTAACAGAAGGATGCCACTGATCCCAGAACCCAGTACTTGGATGCCAAGTTATAAGCAAATGGGAAGTCACAAGATGATACTGGACTCTCTTCTGTAGCATCATGATTTAATTATAAATCATCTTAGTTTATTGGTTTACCAATTGTTTATCATAGTTACAGATATAACTTTTAATTTAAAGATTTATGCCAGTCTTTGTTGACAATTTTCATTTTAAATGATGTTCTCACTGCATTTTCAACAGCGACGCCGAATACAGCATCACGACTGGACACAAAAACATGTGAGTAAAGTTTAGTGTTCAATTAAAACACATACCTAACATTACAACTCTTTCATAGCGTGTTCATTATAACTCATTATTTTGCAATGTATTTTCAGCAGTAATGACTGCTGTTTCCACTACTGAAACCCCAACATCGACCAGAACTGGTAAGTTTACTAAATATCAGTAGAAACGTTCTTCTCTACAGTGACTTCATCAAGCACTGTAAAGACCAATTCACACTCCATCAACAGACACCAACAAATGACAACAGGCACTTTGTCTGGTTTTATCAGATCAGTATGTTACCCCTGTTGGTGTCTGTCACTGTGATGCCTTTGGTCAGCTTGCATTTTTGCTGATTTAACATTGAATCAGTGTTTGTTGGATCGTGGAATGTCTGAGAAGTTTAATCTTTAACCTTTATTCTGGTGATGGTAGCCATTGGTCGGAGTCTTTCTTTGCGGTGTGAATTGGCTATAACACGGCAGTGTATAATAATCATGCTTTGGTCAAATGTGATTTTATTTAAGGTCTTTTCTGATGTAGATCTGTTCTGATGTAGTGTTCCTAATGTCCACATTTCAATTGCTCATACTGCATCATACTTCCATTTTTAATTGATTTGACTGTTGCATGAATTAGACGTTCTCTTTCAGATCTCTGTAAAACATTTACATGCACTCAACAGAAGTAAAACAAATCTACACATGTACATACTTTCCCCAGTTGTTTTGTGTATTTCTTCAAATGTCACATATATAAAACAACCAAATTAAACTTTACCGTAATGCACGTGAACATGTATTAAAGTGATGGTTTTATTTTGACACAGGCACATGGTTTATAGTTCTGGTTTCCACTGGTGTTGGTGTCATTGTGTCTGGACTCATCTGTCTGTGGTTTGCATGTAAGTAAAGTTTGTTCTGGTGTATATACTGGCCTTTATTTTGTTTTGTCAGTATATAATTGATCATGCAAGCTATAATTGAATATATAATGCTCATTGTTTTGTAGGTCAAAAAAGACGACGACGGTACGTTTTCTTCATGCATTCAATTCAGTCTGAATTATAACAAAGAACTGGTTCACAAAGGTTAAAACATTTGTTAAAACATTCACCTTATCTGATATACACTCACCTAAAGGATTATTAGGAACACCATACTAATACTGTGTTTGACCCTCTTTCGCCTTCAGAACTGTCTTAATTCTACGTGGCATTGATTCAACAAGGTGCTGAAAGCATTCTTTAGAAATGTTGGCCCATATTGATAGGATAGCATCTTGCAGTTGATGGAGATTTGTGGGATGCACATCCAGGGCACGAAGCTCTGTTAGCGTATGGACGGCGCTCATAAATGATCAACGGACCAATACTTTGATTAGTTATAATGACTCAAACAAGACCGGCGCCGTGAAGTCTACAGACCGACAGGTTAATGATGCTAAAAGGACACAAGCCAGGCCTCTGCAGCCCACAAGCAACTCATCATCAAACCAGCCCCCACCTCACACATACCAAGGGACATCCGAACAAATTATATGACTTTTAACTTAGTTATTCTTCATTTTAGGTGTGCTGTTCCCTGTATATACGCATGCTTTTTGTTATAACCATTTTAGATGTGTTTGATAGGTTAGAAACTTATAGCCAGCGAAGGCTTAAGGAAAGATGGCGTCAATTCTCGCCATTCCTGTAACTCTTGGGTTAAAACCCCCATGTTTGGTCTCGAAATCTTTGTCTCGCAATTTGTAGGCCAGCTAGGCGGGTTGTGGGGTGCTATGATGCTATTTTGCTTTCTTTCATGCCAAAACCCCAAAGTCTGCATACCCAAAAAACCCCAAGTCTGCCCATTTGTGAGAGTCATAAAACATGTTAATGAGGTGAGACCCAAGACAAAGGGAGATTTCCGCTTCTGAGTTCCTTCGCTCTGATTGGCTGTTCCGACCAAAGAGACGACGTGCCCGTCCGCGGCCTTTAAGAATGGGCCACAGACGGCTTCTTCTCTCTCTTGCGCCTCCTCTCTGGTCCTTCGCCTCTTGTCCGGCTCCTTCGCTCTCTGTCCTGCTCTCTCGCTCTTCTCTCTTCCTTCTTGCTTTCCTCTTCCTCTTCGCCACCTTCCAACGGATCTCATCACACAAAGGAACCAAAGTTGAATTTCCCGCGGACTCCAAGGAACCACCCGGCAAGATCGAAACACGGACCGGATCGCGGAATTCCCTTAAACACACAAGCTCACCACCAAGGAAACATATGCAAGTATCCATAAGCTGTCGTTATAAAGTTTTGAGCTTATACCAATAAGCTGGACTGACTCCTTGTTTATGCTCATAGGTTGTGTCGATAATATCACCGTTGCTCTGTCTCTCTCTCTCTCTCTCTCTCTCTCTCTCTCTCTCTCTCTCTCTCTCTCTCTCTCTCTCTCCTCCTCTCTCTCCTTCCTGCTTTCAGTTAATTTGTGTATGTTTGTTTATTGTTTGTTGATTTTATTAAAATATATATATTCACACGGGATTGCGCTTGGTTTGCTCATACATAGGTCACTTTTACGGTGAACCGACCCTGTTACAAATTAAAAGAAAGCTATTTCTCCTGGCCAGAGAAACGTTGTTTAAGAGTTATTAAAAGACAGATATTTTGGTGGACAATTATCCGTCCTTTGAACTCAATCCTAGAATTAAAGAAATTTCTAAAAGTTGAATTAAGCCCTAGATATTAATAATTGTTTTAACTCCGCTTTAATCAATTGTTAATATCAAAATTCCCTCTGTGCGGATCTGTGCATGTTTGATCGTAACACGATTAAACGCATGCATAAATCCTGCACCATTTCCCCTGGGGCTAGATATTCATTACAATCCCGTTCCACCACATCCCAAAGATGCTCTATTGGGTTGAGATCTGGTGACTGTGGGGGCCATTTTAGTACAGTGAACTCATTGTCATGTTCAAGAAACCAATTTGAAATGATTTGAGCTTTGTGACATGGTGCATTATCCTGCTGGAAGTAGCCATCAGAGAATGGGTACATGGTGGTCATAAAGGGATGGACATGGTCAGAAACAATGCTCAAGTAGGCCGTGGCATTTAAACGATGCCCAATTGGCACTAAGGGCCTAAAGTGTGCCACGAAAACATCCCCCACACCATTACACCACCACCACCAGCCTGCACAGTGGTAACAAGGCATGATGGGTCCATGTTCTCATTCTGTTTACGCCAAATTCTGACTCTACCATCTGAATGTCTCAACAGAAATCGAGACTCATCAGACCAGGCAACATTTTTCCAGTCTTCAACTGTCCAATTTTGGTGAGCTTGTGCAAATTGTAGCCTCTTTTTCCTATTTGTAATGGAGATGAGTGGTACCCGGTGGGGTCTTCTGCTGTTGTAGCCCATCCGCCTCAAGGTTGTGCGTGTTGTGGCTTCACAAATGCTTTGCTGCATACCTCGGTTGTAACGAGTGGTTATTTCAGTCAAAGTTACTCTTCTATCAGCTTGAATCAGTCGGCCCATTCTCCTCTGACCTCTAGCATCAACAAGGCATTTTCATACTGGATGTTTTTCCCTTTTCACACCATTCTTCATAAACCCTAGAAATGGTTGTGCGTGAAAATCCCAGTAACTGAGCAGATTGTGAAATACTCAGACCGGCCCGTCTGGCACCAACAACCATGCTACACTCAAAATTGCTTAAATCACCTTTCTTTCCCATTCCGACATTCAGTTTGGAGTTCAGGAGATTGTCTTGACCAGGACCACACCCCTAAATGCATTGAAGCAACTGCCATGTGATTGGTTGATTAGATAATTGCATTAATGAGAAATTGAACAGGTGTTCCTAATAATCCTTTAGGTGAGTGTATGTATATATGAAAAGATGCCATAAAGATCAATATTTGATTCTTAGCAATAAGATGAGATCAATAAAGTCAAGGAATTGGTATGGTGAGTATCTGTGCATTTACAATCTTTAAAATCACATGGTAATAAATATTTATAAAACCATAATGAGTAAGAATGTCTTAAAGAATGTCTTATTCTTTTTTTTTTTTTTTTTTTTTTTTTTTGAGTTCTGGACCTGCAGAGACATATTCTCTGATCACTTCTGTACCGGCCATATCTCAGCCCACATCTGTAGGTGAGAGAACCTCATTCTCAGTAAATGATCTCAGATGACGTGAAGCTTAGATGTCACCAAGAAATATAAATAAACCTGCTAAGTTAAAAACACCATGTAGTGACCACAACTTCTCAGAACTTCTCAGAAACTGGTACAATTTCCTCTTTCAAGTCTTCAGCAGATCAGCATTATTAAAGAAATCTTCTCTTAAAGGAACAGTTCACACCCAAATGAAAATAACTTACTCACTTTCTTGTTGTTGAGTCTTTCTTTCTTCTGTGGAACACAAAATTAGTATTGAGATTCTATAACTCTTTCAGTCTTTATTTTAAAAAAAATTAAATAAAATTTCCCCTCATAGTTTGAGCAGGGTATAATATTTGCTTCTTGTGCAGCAAGCAGGGCAAAGCTGGTGGATCTCTCCACTCTATGTTTCAGAGAACCGGGGTTACGACAGTCTTGTGTTCGAGATCCACCTATGGGAGAGACATGGACAGCTCCCTGATTTCCCAATACACTCACAGTGAGGTATTAGAAGGGGCGGTCACCCCAAAGCACGTCCCATAATCATGGACCTGGCAACCCTGACACACACACACACACACACACACACACACACACACACACACACACACACACACACACACACACACACACACACACACACACACACACATAACTGCTGTGCACATGCAAGACATGAAACATGTATGTGGCACACACATGAAAATAAACCCAGCAACACATATATAGGGATGCAAATGCATGCTCCCCACATATATAGGGATGCAAATGCATGCATGCCTGCCAGCCCATTCATCCTCTGATCCTTTACTCCAATGTATCATTGAAAAGGAAAAAGGAGGGTTGCAGGGAAAGGCTAAGAAGACCCCACCCCCAAAACTGTATGTGCTACCGAGGTTCTGGTGACAACCAGCCGGTAGTAATGCTCAAACGTATGGGGAGAAGCCCAGCTGGCAGCAGAACAGATGTCCTGCAGTAACACTCCTCTGAACAAACCCCAAGAGGCAGCTAAGCCCCTCATGCAATGTGCTCTGATATCTCTTAGGGGCATTGCTTAGATATGGGATTCACCCTGTGAGGGGGCGCCCATGAAATCCAACTGGTCACTTTTCCGGAAAGCACTGGTCCTGCTCATATATGTCTATAAGGCATGGACAGGACACAGAGCATTCAGTTGACCGTTGAGCCAAGGTTGGGCATATAAAAGGAATTATCTCCACCAGCCATTGCGCTTTGGGCCACCTGGGTGCAATCAGAATGAGAGACAGGCAGTAGTGACAAAACCCCTTTCATGAACGTTCTAATTCTCAGGAGTCCCAGGGGCAAAACCTGGATAGATGAAGCCATAAGACCTGAGACATGAGCGATATTGTACTTTCACCCCTCCCTGAACTGCTACAAACAGTTCATTATAGAGAGAACACATTCTTGAGCGAGACGGCTCACATGGAGAGTGAGTTCAGCTCCAAGCCCAGGAAAATCCCACTCTGACTGGGTGTAAAATTGCTTTTGTTCACATTCACCCTGAAACCAAGAGATGTGATGTGCGTGAGCACACGGCAGGTGTCCTGCAGCACTTTCTCCTTCGATTTGGCTATTATGAGTCAATTGTCAGTGTACAGTCAATTGTCAATGTCAAAATCCACAGACCTGACATTCTTAGAGCCAAGTCAGCCTCTGCACACAGACAAAACGTCCTTTGGTTGAGTGAACATGTGCCTTGATAGTCGAAACAAAGAAACTTCCTGTGTTGCAGATAAATGTGGAAAAAAATAATCTTTCAGATCAACCTATGTGAACCACTCATTCGGTTTTATGGAGCAGGCGAGAGAGCCATTAGTTAACATTCTGAAATTGTATTTCCTCAAATTTTTGTTTAACACTCCAAGGTCCAAAATGGGGCAAAGAGAACTCTCCTTCTTGGGAAGAAGGAAATAACAAGAATGAAATCAGATTGGGGCAAACCACCTGAATCGCTCCCTTCTCCAGGAGGGAAGAGATTTCTTGTTTCAGAATGTGAGCGGTGCTCTCCTCTGTCTGTGAAGAGAGAGCACTGTTGAAGACTGGGGTTTTATTACAAACTGCAATCTGTAGCCCTGAATTATTGTTCGCGTCACCCACTCGGGAGCTGAAACAGTCAGCCAAGCTGACTCGTAACTTGCGAGTGCTCCCACCTGAGCCGAGGAGGCACTGATGCCACCCAGCTGAATCATTTGTGATGCAATGGCGCCGGGCTCGACCGGAGCATCCGCGATGCACCTCTTCTTACTGTTGGGGAGGCCTGACAGGTAAAGCCAGAGCACCACCACAGAAAGTGCCACGGAGTGCCCACAGGCTTGGATGGCCTGACAGGCATTGTGGAGGACGAGGACAGGGATGATCTCCTTCCACAGATGTTGATGAGGGAGATCCCTTGTCCAGCTGTTACTCTAAGTCTCAAAATTTGGAGAGAAGAAAAGTTTAGGGCTTGCAAGGCAGCCTGGTGAATTGAGGCAGAAAAACAGTCCATTTTGTTGGACAAGACTGGCTTCGGGGGAGCAAGCAGCCCACTGTGGATGGAGTTAAGGTGCCTGGCGATCGAGGGATCGATAGTGGGGGGGGATTACCCATGCCGAGACCTGCCATATATTTCACCTCAAGGCCCGCAAGACATTTTTTAAATCGCCCCAATTGTGTCTCATGTGCTTTGCGCACACTGGGAGGAAGGGGAAGAGTTGTTTCCTCAGGTTGAGAGGTGGTCCCAGCAGTTTCCCGTTGTAAATGTCATTTTCCTGGTCGGTGGCGCTCTTTGGGACCGACCACGCAATGGTTACACATGTTCACTCGTTCACACACTTACAGGAGGATGGACTGGTATAAGGCCATGGGGCTGTTAGCCTGGAGAACGCCAGAGGGCGGGATGGCCTCCTCATCTGAGAAGGCCTACGTTGTCATCATCGCCAGAACCAGCCGGATCGTCTGCGAATGGGAGGTTGCCCACGAAGATGTCTTCTTCGGGGAATGCAGGATTGAGAGATGAGAGACATTGTGTCCCAGGAGGACCCCGGTAGTGCATCGTCGTCACCGTGTTTGGTCAAGCGGAAGTAGATCTGTTTGCATCTCTAGAGACGACACACTATCCACTGTGGTTCTCCCTTACGTATATCCAGCTCCTCTTGGACTGGATGCTATTGTACAGATGTGGCTGAGGCTACGTATATATGAATTTCCCCTGATCGCTCTGCTCCCGAGAGTTCTGGAAAGTGTTCGCCAGGACGGAGCCTGTCTTCTGCTAGTAGCCTTGTACTGGACGGCCCAAGTATGGTTCTCAGACCTTCTCGGGCACAATCTTTCACCCTCAACCGGAGTTATGGAAACTGTGGGCTTGGCCCCTAAGGGGGCTCAGCTTATAGAATCAGGTCTCTCAACCGAGGTTGTTGAGACCATACTCCAATCCAGTGCTCCCTCCATGAGGAAACTGTACGTCCTAAAGTGAAGAGTTTTCACTTCATCGTGCATATAGCACCAGTGCGACCCAGTCAACTGCCTTGTTGGTACATTTCTGGAGTTTCTGCAGGAGCATTTCTCTGCGAGGTTATCTCCTTCGACCTTAAGGTGTATGTGGTGGCCATAGCTGCTTACCTTACTTAGCTGTGGTGTATCTTTGGGGAGAGACCCATTGGTTACACGTTTCCTCCATGGCACCTTGAGACTGAGACCTGCACAGCGCACGAGAGCACCGGCATGGGATCTAGCCATTGCTTTAGAAGGTCTAACTGCTGCTCCCTTCGAGCCTATTGAGGAGATTCCAGAAAAGTTCCTCACCCTAAAGAGTGTCTTCCCTCTTGCTATCTTGTCTCTTAAAAAAAAATTTAAGAAGTACAGAAGTACAGGCCCTGTCGGTAGCTCCGTAATGCCTGGAATTTGCGCAGAGCATGGTGAAAGCCTTTCTTCACCCTAGCATCTAAGCAGAGGATGAGTAAGTGGGTAGTCGAGGCTATCTCACTTGTGTATGAGTCAGCCACTCAGCCTTCACCTATGGCTGTTTGGGCCCACTCCACCAGGAGTATGGCCACTTCTAAAGCTTTGCTTTCGGGAGTCTCCCTTCATGACATCTCTAATGTGGCAGGCTGGTCCTCACTGCTCACCTCTGTCAGATTTTATAACCTAGATTTGGGTACCACCCCAGGTTCTAGAGTACTTTTGTCTTAGTGTGCAAACAAGTAACAACTTGCACACACAGACAGGCACTTGCTAATGCGGCAGCGTGGGTATGGGGTTCCCACAGCATCTCAATGCAACTCAAGTTCCCTTGAAAAAGAACGTCTTAGGTTACGACTGTAAACCAGGTTCCCTGGAGGGAACAAGATGCTGTGTCGCCTTGCCTTACTCCCTGCATGCCTGTGATCGACTTGCTTCACCCTATCAGAAGTCAGTACTGTTTGATTTCAGGTGTGCTTTATAGTTTTCTGGTCGATGACGTCACCCGCCTATGCCGTTCCGTCACGTCATTGGACTGATTTCATACATGCTTCACGACGTAATCCCACAGTGTCTCAATGCAGTGTCTCATTCGCTCTTCAGGGAACCAGGGTTACAGTCGTAACCTGAGACATTTTTTGGAGCTTAAATATTTATTTATTTTACTGTGGACAAAAAGACTGTCTATATGCCAAAAGATCAAAAGTTTATGTTTTCATGTCATCTATCAAATACTGTCAAATGTAAGGGTTTTGGAAGTAAAAACAATGAATTATCATATATTATCAACAATTTATATATATATATATATATATATATATATATATATATATATATGCTCGATTTTATTTTATTTAATACATTTGCTTATTATGCTTGTTATGAATCATGTACATTAGGATGTTTTGTGTTACACTTTAAGGTATTTAATGTTAATGTTTATTGCATTGTTTCAGTGTCTTTGGGTGTATGAACCTGTACACCGTTAAAACATGAGTATATAGTAAATAAAACTTATTTTAGTAATTCAAGTCAGTTGGTATACATTTTACAATATACAGACACCAATATGCCTTAACCTAAACACAGCAAACACTCTCAATATTTTTTACAGTGAATTTCTGGCAACCATGCTGACGCTTTTTACCATATATTTAAGTTCTGTGTGCTGCAGTGTGCTTTGATTGTTTTCAGTGCTAAAATTCAAGTTGCAGGTCCTCTAAGAGAAATGAGAGACAGCTTCCTTATTATAACCTAAAGATTACAAATAGTGCATTTCAGAGAATTGAAAGACAGAAAACTGATGGAAAATATGTTTTTATTTACATAACATGGCTTTCCTTTGATGTAAAGGGAATAGGCAATTAAGTTATTTTCCAAGTACTTTTTTTAGGCAGGCAAAACTTATAAAGTTTGTGAAGAATCCACATCTCATCTTTTGATGACAATGTATGCTATTCTTACAAACAGCACTGTGAAATATTCCTATTTTGTCACGTCATGCATCTTAAGACTTCAAATTAAATGCCGAATCAATCTGAGAAGCAGGCAAATAATTATATAAATTACATTTCTGCTCAGTTTTTGTCTGTGCTTAACAGTACAGATTAAGACTAAAGTTAAGGTGTATGAAAGAACCTTGAAGAACAGCTACATGGACTGCGTTTAGCTGTGACGGCTCGTGGCGGCCACTCATATCCAGGTATGTTCACTGGTCCACATGTAAGAATAAAACACTCAGCACATTCTAACACTGTCTTTGACGGTAATAAATATCATCTATCTTCAGTAATCCAAACATCACTAAGATGATTTTGTCTCAGTGGACAGAGACTTCATGTTTAGCGGAAGCAAGGCTCTCTGATTTGACTGTATAGTAAGCCTAATGGGGTCAGAGGTCACCTGCTGACCAGGAATGACAAAACTGGGAATAAAATGGCCACCATTGGAAAACTCAAAGAATTCGCTGATCCACATTCCATAGCGTTTTCCTGTTGAGAAAAATACATAGTTAGGGTTAGCAAGAACACAGAGAAAAACTAATTTGTAGAGTATTAAAGGTGCAGTATGTTAATAATATTGCCATCTATCGGTTGAAATGGGGACCTGCAGTCCAAATTCAAAATATTGGAGAGAGTTGCCCCTTCCTCCTCAGACTCCACACTCACACAGGTCGCCAGATTGAGGAAGCACAACAAGAACAAGTGCAACTGACAACAGAAAGTGAAAAGTCTTTCTGGGCTTTAAGCTGTCTCCATCTCTCAAACGCATCTCAAATATCTTTTGTTTTAATATGCCTCATAGAGCTTTTTAGATGGATAGCGATTTACAATACGCTGTGTTTTCCACCAACTGGCAACCTGTGGTGTCGAAATACTATTGTATAAACTGGCAGTGGGCGGGATCACCCAGACCAAAACAAAAACAGACATTCCTAACTGGAACGCACATTTCAAAGTAGAATAATTGGCATTAGCAAACTACTTGAACTTAGCATGTTTCCTGAATAGTCAGCACCTTTAAACAGTCAGAAAAGAACACTAAAAGTCATCACCACATACATACATTTACACACTTTACAGATTCAACTTTCAGCTTCAAAATGACTCAACATGAGCTGAAAGCCTGCAAGAGGTGTATAATTGAAAAGTGAATGGCCCACTAAAACTTTTTTGAGTGTACTTTCTTTCAGTCGTGATGTGGATAAGCATTTTACATGCAGATTGAATGGGGTTCTACCAACATAAGCACACACGAAACTTTACTATTTATACAACATAACATAACACTAGCGTGAGGACAGGGGAGTTTACACATACACTGCAGCTCTTATTGGCCTACGTCATTACATCTGGGTCCCCGACCAAAGATTTTTCAAAGTTGTTCATTTAAGCCATTAGTCGACTAATTACCTTTTTAGGGTCATCCTTTACTTTCCCACACAAGTTAAAAAAGACAATTACCACGCGGACCAGCCGTGTTAACGATCTGTCTGTCATGGACTGTTTGACTTCGCTACTTCCTGTGGAGTTTTTTTTCTGCGACCAACAGACCGATTCAATTCTAACATTTGGTCTACTATTAAGGGGCAGTCCTACTAGGTCTACTTTTATTTTTTATAATATTTTATTTTATATATTTAAAATAAAATGATGACGATGAAGTGCATCTATGATGTGGTTATTATATATAACACACAAACTCTCTGTACCTCAGGATGAAATGGATGACAGGACTGTGGCCGTCTGCGATCCTTTTGAAACTTCAGTCTGTCACACTTCAGAGACTCATTATGTGCTCAGAGGTCAAGGCTGATAATTAAACAAACACCCATGTTAAACAAGCTGATGTGTTTAGTTTATGAAAGGATATAAATGATCTCAATGGGCTCCATGGTAACCGGAGAGGCGGCACCACAGTCACATTTATTCTCGACCACCACCATGAACAGGTTACTGCTGGGAATCTGCTGAATCACAAACGTCCTGAGAGTGAAAACACACAGATATGAAGAAGTGAGATTCTTGTACACAGTAACTCTAAAAGTACTCGTCATTTGCCTGATGACAAATCAGGTCTGACCTAGAGCAGGTCTGCACATCAAGGTTAAAAATGACACATCCAAACACACTAAAACATGGTTTATTGTTAAAGTCATCATGAAATCAAAATTAACGGCTCTTGTTTTCATGGAATATTGCTGTTTTTAAAATCCATGCGCCCTCATAATCCTTAATCAAAATAACTTCCCCTCCCTCTTGCAGCTCAGCTCATCTCTTCTCTGATGATGTGTTTACTGGCGTGAGGGCAGGGCAACCTGTCACTCACATGAGATCCACCAATAGCAAACCACAACCATCCAATCAATTCCCCATGGACAAAATCAAGTCCCGCCCCACATTTTGTCTTGTTTGAGAAGCCTTTTCCCTTAGATATACGTCAGAATAGGGAAAGTCTGTTTCATGCCGACTAACAAAATGTTATAATTAAATATCTCTAAATATACAGTTTAGCTCTAAATACACTTATCTTTATCTAATCTGTATATTTTAATCTAAATAATATCTTAATATTATCTATAAAATACATCTTTTGTGATATTCTTTATAAATATAATTTCGTAATACTGTGGATTTCCGATAACTCATTATTGTCTGCACGACATTTAGCAACACACAGCACTTGCACTATGTCAGAAATAAAGATGTGAGAAACAGTGAAGCGTAGCTCTGTTTAATGCTGTCAGATCATAATGCTATGTTTACACTCTCAGATGCGCTGCACCTACTGAGGGCGAAATATATCCACATACAGACTAAAACAGCTTTCTGCAGAATGGAGTCAGTTATATGTGACACAAAGTTGCCTCTATCACAGTTCTAACCAGTCGCTTTTTAATTAGAAGCATGAAGGTGACAAAAATGTATGTCAACAGCCCTCTCAGTTATTAAATATTTTTACTTTCTGCTTTCTACTTTATGTTAAATATATGTGCCATGATAGGTCAGATTAGAAGAATATTAAGAATTGTGATAACATTTATAATTAACTAATCATAGTGTAATATATTTTCATGTTATACATTTATAATTTTAAGATCACATAATGCAAAATATTAATATATATAAAATATAAATGCATATCATATAAAGTTATTATAAAGTGCTAGCAGGTTTGGTTTAATGGCATTTCAGTTGTTGCTTGACGGATAACTTTAGTCAGTGCCGCAAGCTAAATATAAAGTGCATTTTTGCAAAGCAAATGCTCGCATAGCAGCCATTTTAATCCATATCACTTTAAAGATAACACAATGTGACATCGGAGCATGCAAACTTCAACTCATATCAGTATAATTTTAAAGTCATTTGAGTTTTTTTTTTTAAATTCCACTTTCCACTCATTATATACACAGATGTTCTCACCGTGTACAGCCATTACAGTCAATGTTTCCTGTTGTTTCTTTGATGGTGCGTTCAGAGACAAAGGCTGGGTATTCTGTGTCACACGGCACCATCATTGTCCTCTGAGCTCTCTGGGCTGCACACATGAAAAAATACTCATCGCACTCAGTTCAACTCAACCATCTGCTTTATTGCACATCTCAATGTATATTATCATGCTCTCATGACTTAAAACACACTCAATTATATATGTCTAGTTCAGTCAAGAAACTCTAGAGGCATGCAATTTGCAAGCAATCCTGCAGCCAATGATGACTGCTTGATCAACATTTAAATAGTCTGGTTTGTTGTTTGCATGCTTTCAGAGTTACCTCGTACCTCCCCCAGCTCCACCTGCCTAGATCTGCTATGGGATTTATGTATGTCTATTTATGCAACAGCTGCATATCTTACATGCTCACAGCAGCTTGTCTATGTATCTATTAGCAAGCAATAGCAAGTCCATACTTGCTCTGCAGCAGCAGCAGCAGCAGCAATAACAACAATCTGCAGCAGCAGCATAGCAGATCTAGTCTGCCAAGACCAAATAAATTAACACTGCATATTTAATATTGTGCTAAAACTATAAAATTATATTTTTCCCTCAAACAAACAAACAAACAAATAAATATTTCTATTTTTTTAAAATCTTATTACTAAAATAGAGTAACTATGGACAAAATTATCTTTAGATTTAGCTACCATGAAATACTTTCCCTAATTTACAACTGAAGCAATATATAATTATTAATATGTATTATATTGTTTTTGGTCTGCATTATGGTCATGATAGCCGACATGACTGTACATTAACAACATTTTCTGCTATGTGTGATTAATATGCCATCGCCTGACAGATTAATTGAGATTTATAGTCTTTTTAGTCCTTTATTAGATTAAAATCTAATATCTATTATATATCATGTGGAAGAAATGGAAAATAACAAGGGCATGCTCACAGGAGCATGTAACCCCATTAACATGTCATACAAACCTGATTCCAAAAAAGTTGGGACACTGTACAAATTGTGAATAAAAAAGGAATGCAATAATTTACAAATCTCATAAATTTATATTTTATTCACAATAGAATATAGATAACATATCAAATGTTGAAAGTGAGACATTTTGAAATGTCGTGCCAAATATTGGCTCATTTTGGATTTCATGAGAGCTACACATTCCAAAAAAGTTGGGACAGGTAGCAATAAGAGGCCGGAAAAGTTAAGTGTACATATAAGGAACAGCTGGAGGACCAATTTGCAACTTATTAGGTCAATTGGCAACATGATTGGGTATAAAAAGAGCCTCTCAGAGTGGCAGTGTCTCTCAGAAGTCAAGATGGGCAGAGGATCACCAATTCCCCCAATGCTGCGGCCAGAAATACTGGAGCAATATCAGAAAGGAGTTTCTCAGAGAAAAACTGCAAAGAGTTTGAAGTTATCATCATCTACAATGCATAATATCATCCAGAGATTCAGAGAATCTGGAACAATATCTGTGCGTAAGGGTCAAGGCCGGAAAACCATACTGGATCCCTGTGATCTTCAGGCCCTTAGACGGCACTGCATCACATACAGGAATGCTACTGTAATGGAAATCACAACATGGGCTCAGGAATACTTCCAGAAAACATTGTCAGTGAACACAATCCACTGTGCCATTCGCCGTTGCCGGCTAAAACTCTATAGGTCAAAAAAGAAGCCATATCTAAACATGATCCAGAAGCGCAGGCGTTTTCTCTGGGCCAAGGCTCATTTAAAATGGACTGTGGCAAAGTGGAAAACTGTTCTGTGGTCAGACCAATCAAAATTTGAAGTTCTTTTTGGAAAACTGGGACGCCATGTCATCCGGACTGAAGAGGACAAGGACCCAAGTTGTTCTCAGCGCTCAGTTCAGAAGCCTGCATCTCTGATGGGATGGGGTTCATGAGTGTGTGTGGCATGGGCAGCTTACACATCTGGAAAGGCACCATCAATGCTGAAAGGTATATCCAAGTTCTAGAACAACATATGCTCCCATCCAGACGTCGTCTCTTTCAGGGAAGACCTTGCATTTTCCAACATGACAATGCCAGACCACATACTGCATCAATTACAACATCATGGCTGCGTAGAAGAAGGATCCGGGTACTGAAATGGCCAGCCTGCAGTCCAGATCTTTCACCCATAGAAAACATTTGGTGCATCATAAAGAGGAAGAAGCGACAAAGAAGACCTAAGACAGTTGAGCAACTAGAAGCCTGTATTAGACAAGAATGGGACAACATTCCTCTTCCTAAACTTGAGCAACTTGTCTCCTCAGTCCCCAGACGTTTGCAGACTGGTATAAAAAGAAGAGGGGATGCCACACAGTGGGAAACATGGCCTTGTCCCAACTTTTTTGAGATGTGTTGATGCCATGAAATTTAAAATCAATTTATTTTTCCCTTAAAATGATACATTTTCTCAGTTTAAACATTTGATATGTCATCTATGTTGTATTCTGAATAAAATATCGAAATTTGAAACTTCTACATCATTGCATTCTGTTTTAGTCACAATTTGTACAGTGTCCCAACTTTTTTGGAATCGGGTTTGTATATGGACTGATACCTTTGACTGTCGAGTCCCAGTTCCACCAGCTATACAGGTTAAACTCCAGCAGAAATCTGTGATAAAGACACATTCTCATTCAGAAACACAGACTGAAAAACCCAAGCTGACAATAATAATTATGAAGCAAAAGGGTTATATCTCACATGACAAGTTCTGTCAAGAGCCATTTCACAGTGGTGAAGGGCTGAAAGGAAGAACGCAGCATGTCAATGGAGACAGGAAATAGAATCCAGAGGCACTGAAGTCAAACACTACAGCACAGATGATAGCGTACTCACATCCAGTAAAGTACGTGCGCTGTCACTGCTGCCTGCGAACTCTTTACAGAGAGCCTGATAGTCATACAAATTAATCCTAGCAGGAACAAAAGCAGAAGCAGAGTTACTACTAAACTCAACCCCAGGTTAAAGCCACCCTGGGTTAAGGAATGTTTAAAGAGAACCTATTATGCATTTTATATTTTCAACTTTCTTTAGTGCAATGTTGCTGCTTGAGCATGAAAAAGGTCTGAAAAAGGCACTGTTTCTGAACTCCCTGAAACACCTCGATTGTAGTTTTGAGTTTTCTTCTGGGAACGTACACGCAACAGTATATCTCATTTAAATAATTCCTGCCCAAGGCATATGCAAAAATAAATAAATAAAGGGGATGGTTAAGCTGAGTTAGTAGTGTATCATGAGTTAGTAGTGTGCTGAGTTAGTAGTGTGCCACGGGAGAATTTATGAATGGCAGTGAAGTGACATGACTGACACTGGTAGGCAGAGGTGGGAGTAAGTCACATGTGCAAGTCGCAAGCAAGTCCAAGTCATTTTTTTGTGAGAATCAAGTCAAATCAAATCAAGTCAAGTCATAGCTTTGGTCAAGCAAGTCACTGGCAAGTCATACAAATGTTTGATGATGAAACTGAATTTATACATTAAAATAAGATAAAACTCCAGTAGTTATGGACTATGGGAGTTTTATTTGCAAGAAAGATTGCAATATGCATTTCTACTCGAAAGGTGTCCACATACAGCAGAGTTGTTAATACAATAAAATTCTAAAAAATGAAAACTACATAGCCTAAAATGTAAATGTAACTGAAATTAGGCCAATATATTGGGTGAGATACGTTCTCTTTGTATTATTTGACTTTTCTCTCTCCTGCTAGTCCTGTACAGTGTGACCATGTGATTATTTATATGACTAATAAACTTAAGAGAACTCAGATTGTGTTTGTTGCTCACACCCTGATTGAAGGCTCATTAGCTAGCACACGTAGGTGTGCAGTACTTGTCATCTGTTTTTAAAATATTAATGCCATGATGAAATAAAGGCTTTTTGTATTTCTTCAATAATAGTCGATTGATTTTAGGGGTGTAGCCATCATTTCAAAAGATGGTGTTATTTTTTTATTTTATATATATATATTTGCTTAATTGGCTTAAAATGCTATTTATGGTTTTTTTAACTCCTTTTTTTTATTTATATAATTTCAATCAATGGGAGACTATAAAAATTACTTTTTGTTACATAATTTGTCAAAAATCCATTCCATTGCAGAACACGCAAAGAAATGGTGGCGTGACTTTAACCCAGCCGTGCAATCACAAATACAACACAGACGAACCGCCAGCAGCCTACAATATCAACAGTTGACAACAACGAGAATTAAAAACAGAGCAAATACATTGTGTCGACATTTTTATATAGAAACAATACAGAAACAAACAATCTGTGAACTGAGATACTAGTAACACTCCCGCGGATATGCCGTATAACACACACACACACACACACACACACACACACACACACACACACACACAACACAACGCTACGCACGCTCACAGTAGGCGTCTTCAGCAAAACTGAAAAATATAATATAAGAAACAAGAAAAATATAATATACAGTTATCCATCATTGTGGAACAAACTTAAACTGTTTGACGGTTTCGTAGCAAAGAGGGTTTTTTTGTGCAAATTTTTAACTCATTATTGTGACCTCTTCACATGAAAATGCTTGATACAGCGCGGTCCGGAACCAGCCCAATCTGGCAACACTGAACACGGGTGCGAGTATCTGTGAGTGACTGATTACCATGGAAACTTGGCCTAGCGCCTTCCATGTTCATTCCGGTTCATTCACGTCTGTCTCTTACGTTAGCTCTCTCTGCTTGCCTGCTGTGTCACGTGATTAAGTTGCGGTGCGTTCAAAAACAGATATCTTAGATAAGTTATTTCGAGTCATTTAACTCAAGTCTCAAGTCATGAATATCAAGTCAAAGTCAAGTCAAGTCTTTTATTAATATTTGTCAAGCAAATCTCAAGTCCTAAAAGTGCGACTTAAGTCTGACTCGAGTCAAGTCATGTGACACAGCCCTGGTTATGGTAAGGGAGTGACATTTCTGAAACATGCTCAAAGCAGTTGACTAATCGCAACACACAGGTCCAGCCAACCAATCAGAGCGCATCATGCTTTTCAGAAGAAGGGGCTTCATAGAGACTGAAACTAAACAGAGCATTACAGGCAGTCTGGGAAGAGACGTGCTTTAACAATGTCAAATATGAAAAAAATTATGTTTTTATTTTTTACATTCAAGCATGAAAACCAATTTCGAAAAAACAAAATCAAGACTTTGTAAAAGGGCATAATATTAACACTTTAATGCTTGTATTTTTGAAAGTTTAACAGCACTTACGACACTGCATTTGGCGCCATATTTTAGTGCTAAAAGTTTAAATTGTTAAACAACGTGGTGCTAGAATGAACAGACAACCAATCTTAAGCTAAACAATAACGGCCTCATTAAGTAAAACATCAGATTTAAAAAAATCTAAATATAACTCAATTTAGGGTGTACTCACACTAGGCACGGTTGCCTTGTACCGTGCCCGAGCGCGATTGTCCCCCCCTCCCCTGCTGGCCTGCACTCACACTTGCACTTAACGTACCGAGCCGGAGCACGCTTACATCATTCACTGTGCAACGTTTTGTTTTGAAGAAGACCAGAAGAAAAGCGCTTTCGTTAATAGACTGCCTAATAGATTTATCATTTATGCCGCGCAGATTTTCATTTGACTGCGCTGCATGTATCAGAAGATTATTACAGAGGCATTATTACATAGACTTTGATGGAGGAATTTACAGCTTTACTCGCAAACTACAATTCATGATCATCAATAAGGTGAGAACCAGGACCGTAAACCCAAATATACTTGAATTAATTGAAAACTGTATCCAAGTAGTAATAGATTGGTGTTTGCTGTCGTAATGATGACGGTAGCGCACAGCTGTTCCGTGCTCTGGTACGGTTCGTGCTCACACTGCATGCGTACCGCGCTCGAGCTCAACAGCTCTGGCCTACCTCTTCCAAGCGGGACAGGGACGGCTAAATGAACGGTATGGTACGGAGCACTCACACTATTCAACCGAACTAGACTTTGGAGGTCAAACACGCCCGGGGCACGGTTCAGATCGCCTAGTGTGAGTACACCCTAAGACAAGAAAAAAACTATTTGCCAATAGGATAAGAAAAATAATTCAGGATATATTCTCTAAAAACAACTGGACAAATGAGACTCAATTTATCTTTTTTTAAAGAATGTTTAGATATTTTTAACAACAAAAATACTATTTACAGTGATGAAGAGATAATATGAATATTTTTTTTATAGATATTAAAACAGGTTGCATACTCGTTGCATGCTGTACTTGTCCAACCAGACCTCATAAACCTCATAAATATGCAAATAAGAGTGTTTACACTGGGTTTACAGTGAAACATCTTGAAGACAGGTTAATTAATTTAACATATTAATTACAAACCCAAGGTTAAAATATGAACAGTGTATACTTTCATCTATGTGTGTGTGTGCGGTTTCATCTCTCACTTCTTAAATGAGCCCATCAGAAGCAGTTTGTTCATGACAGCTCCTTCCACTTTTCCAAAGAAGAGGTTTGTCTGTGGGAAACACATTATGGACAGTCATAGTCTCCATTTCATATCAATATTGATACTGAATGGCTGTATGTAATACAATTGTCCATATGCAATACCTGAGAAGTGTCTTCAGAGACCAGGATGAAGCCATTGTTGTCTATGAGATAGCATTTAATGTCCTAATATGAACGAGAAAGGTAGAATATTCAGTTCAATCTCCACTGAACTTTTCGGAGCATATTTTCAGTCACATTTTAAAATGTATTTTCAGGCCAAATGCAACGAGAAACTAATATGCATTTTTATACCAAAACCATTAATAAAAGACATAGAATTTAAAATGAGAAATGCTATAAGGCATTGTCCTATGTCATTTATCATATGTGCAGACTGATCTAGTAAGTCTGTCATGTTCCACAAATGCCCATTGCATAATGAGTATGTGGAGAATACAGGCCATTTTATGAGCTCCATCATTGAAAATATGGCCAAAGGCAGAGAAAGAGTCACATTTACCTCATTATCACAGCTGATGGTACATTTGCCATCCAGAGCATTACACTGCGTGGACAGATGCAATGGCAAAGACATGAAGCAAATGCATACATTAATGTTATTTATATACAGATACTTGCTTGTAAAGAGTTACATCTGTTTATCTAGCATGGTCTCTTGTACATTATTTCTCATAAACAGAGCTCTTATGCAGCAGCTAATAATAATACACGGTTCAACACATCAGTTGTAGAAGGTCTGGTCTGATAAATATATATTTTTATATTCTCATAAGCGTATATTTCTGTGCTTACCTGCCGACTGGCTGTCCAAAATTTCCTCTGAAAGAATTCCAGCTTCATTTGAATTCCCACAGCTTTGGGTGTCATAAAAACATATTTAATATAATCACTCTTAGCTGTGCTCAGTGCATTTTAGCCAACAATCGATTTAAAAAACAACATATTATAATAAAATCACATTACTTTAAAATAAGAAAACATGTACCTGCCACTATAGGAGACTTCCTGTCATCAAGTAGTTGGATAGCAGTGCTTGCCAAAACCACACTCTTATTTTCACCCCCTTTAAAAGAAATATCAGAAATGAACACAAATGCCCTCTTATAGCATTTACGTCAATGAACATGAAATCTGGAAACTGTTGGTTTATGACCCAAAAATGGCTTGCAGGTCTGTTCTGAGGGGTAAAGCAATGCTAAAAAATACAAATAATAAACTAACCATATAATTATAAGTAATTATGAAAGCAAAATTAGCAGGCTTAAGAACGTCCATATCTATTATTGCTGACATCAAAGTTTACATGTCCAATAAAAATGTACTATTAGGTGCAAATTCAGACCAATGCCAACATGGACAGGTCAAATGACCTCCCCAATATTCAAAAAATGAACAAAAATACAGAAGGTAAAAGAAAATATGATGCAGACTGAATAAAATACTGATTCATAATGAAATTCCATTGTTGAATGGTTTGTTTGGACATTTTTGTGATGGAATATCCATTGGATCCCGAAGGTATGCTAAAAGACATGTCATAACCACTAGAGGGCAGCATGTATTTACATAAATGTTTATAAGCACAAATCTATTAAGAGCAACTCCTTCGTTTGCATATTCAGATCAAAAGCTGCATGGATTGAAACAAACACTCAGTTAGATGATAAAACAGAGCTCATTTATAGCGGTACAGGCAGATGAGGGAGAATGTTTGATCAGAGAGAGTTGGAAGATCAGCGCTGTCTGTGTGATAAGGAGCCCAAGAGCTGTTGAGTGGGATGTAATGATCCTGATCTGTCTCTCTCTCTCTCTCTCTCACACACACACACACACACACACACACACACACACACACACACACACACACACACACACACACACACACACACACACACACGCACACACACACATACATTGCATGAACATAAAAGTAGGGCACATTAATTACAGGCGAAGGAAAGAGCGATAAGCAGACAGTCTGTGTGAGGAAAGTAGTACAGTGCAGCTAGAGTTACAAACCGCACTGATGTGCTATTACATCAACAGTATCCAGATTTCATTAGACAGACATTTATTAGCGTGCTATAAAACTGTAATTCTGAAGATCCACAAATATTTTAGAGTGAAATGACGATCTTTGCAAAACTAGTCAGTTGTAGGATATGCTATAAACATGTGGTGGAGCAATGGGTGAGTATTAGTACCATATTTAATATTGAAATCTAACAAAATATACTTAGTTAACATATTTAAAATAAATATATTTTACATTCATGTCAACACCTCAAACAAGTCAACACCTCAAACTCATCGTTGTGCTCCTCAAACCATTCCTGAACCATTTTTGCTTAGAGCATGGGCACCCTGACTGGTCCGCGGCTATGCAGCCCCATACACAACAAACTGCAATGCACTGTGTATTCTGACATGTGTCTGCCTGGGATATATTAGGCAGCAAGTGAACATTTTGTCCTAAAAGTTGATGTGTTAGAAGCAGGAAAAATGGGCAAGCGTAAGGATTTGAGCGAGTATGACAAGGGCCAAATTGTGATGGCTGGACGACTGGGTCAGAGCATCTCCAAAACTGCAGCTCTTGTGGGGTGTTCCCGGTCTGCAGTGGTCAGTATCTATCAAAAGTACTCCAAGGAAGGTGAACCGGCGACAGGGTCATGGGCGGCCAAGGCTCATTGATGCACATGGGGTGTGAAGGCTGGCCCGTGTGGTCTGATCAAACAGACGAGCTACTGGAGCTCAAATTACTCAAGACGTTAATACTGGTTCTGATAGAAAGGCGCAATGATGAAGAGATAATCAGTGTTATCTGTGTAATCATTAAGTGCTTTTGTCGTGCATGGTGTCTTCCTTAAATGCTTATGTTGCATGACATGAAAACTTTGGATGTGTGTTGTTGCGTTGTAGCATCTTACCTGAACTGAAGGGAATGGAGTACACGAATGTGCCAGGCACCTGCTCTGCAGCTCTTTTATACCACAGAGGAAAGTGATCTGCGTTAAAGACGCCCTCCCTGTCTTCAGCGGTGAGGAAATCACTGCAAACACATGCAACCATAGAGGATATTTTACTTCATCGTTTATGCTTATTGAGGCTTTTTAATTGGCTAGTGTAATAAGATCAGAATCCGGCATCATTAGTCGATCATTTGCATTAGGACTCACTGATTGGTCAGCTGTTCGGGAACCACAAACAGGTTGGTTCTGGAAAGACCAGTGCGAGTGCCGAGGAAAGCAATCTCAACCCCTTTATCAGAGTTCCTGTTAATAAAAACAAACAAAAAACTTGTTTTAGACAAGACTCTAACATGAACAAAGCTTGCCTGCCCAGTCAACACCATTCACCAAAAACTAGAACAAGAGACAGACAGAGGGTGGAACATGGTTGGTCTAATAAGCTTTAAAAGTGTGAAATATGGCTCTTTAAAAATGAATTTAGTAAATATGAATTAGTAAAGAGTAAAAGTCCAAACTCACTCAGACTTATTAAGGGCCAGTCCAGTCCAGTACGCTTCTAAGGGAGCGGTTACCACAGCATCAAACAGAACTTGCTGAATCAGCTCTCTGTCACCTACAACACAAGAGAGGACATTTACACACTCCATAATACTCATCGGACACCAACTTTAATGGGGACAGTGATTAAACGACAATTTTGTAAGCAAGGTGTAATACCTAGATGAAGGACAATGTTGCATAACTTTGTAGGAGCATCAGCTACTGTATATACTGTAGTATGATGATACCACAGAAGTTTATATGGTAAGACCAATCAATTGTAAAATCATTTCAGAGGCAGAACCACTTGATGAAAGATTATGAAGACATTTCTCTTTAGAAAAGCATGCACGGATGAATCAATCACAATAAGACCAGGAACAGGGTAAATTTTGAGTTCATGTTGACATGAAGGATCATCTGAAATGCTGCTCACATTTGAGGTGTGGTTTACGGCTGGTCATGTACAGTCTGATGGCCTGAACTTGACTCAGGTGAAAATGCTCATGATGCTCATCTGTGTTACAGTATGTCCTAAAATATAAATGTAAAAAAGCACAATATTTAAAACTATGTGATTCACATCAGTAATAGAGACTTATTCATTGAGTGTCAATAGAGGTATTTACCATTCATCAGCAAGGGCAACATCTGGTTGCTCCAGGTCATGTAGACCTAAAAAAAAAAGAAAAGGTGTCAATTAGAGATGATAGAGGATTACAGATGAACGGGAGGTATCAGGAAAAAAAAACTAATACAAATACAAGTGATCCAAAGCTGTAAGACAAGAATATATATTTCAGCACTTTACTCATAAAAAATAACTTGCTTTAGCAATGGTCTTCACAAGTCTTGCTAATAAAGCAAACCCTCACCCGCTTCTAGAGAAACATTTCCCTTGAAGAAGTATTTTCCATGTCCTCTCGAGAGCGCCACACCTACACTACAAATCACACAGAAAACACCATTTCAAAGTCACATTTTCATCATCACAATGTCACATCCTTTCAAACAACATTTGTACAAATGTAATACATTTATAAGCAAACATGTGAGAAACATTTACATATATGAGTCATAACCTACCTAAATGGAGTTCCTTTAATATCAGTGTAGAAATAATCATTGTGCATTGTCAAGACACGTTTCTGGTGGGGAACAAATGTAAAGATAAGATAAGCTCATGTGAGGTGTATTTTTTATATTTTGCTATTAAACTAATGTTTCTTTTTAATAATATGACACTAGCATCGTATATAATTAATCTGGAATTGTAAAAGTTCTTGAAAAAAAGTTACCCCTTTGTCAACTGTTCTTTTTACTTCCATTGAAAAAGTGCCAGTTCGTCTGTTCACCATTGCTGTGCGCAACTACAAATAAACACATTTATGAAGCATTGAAGCAGCACTTATTCATTTTAATACTGTATGTCAACAGCAACACCTCTAAGATGCAAAACACTTCATGCAAGTACGTGGACCTAATGTACAAACAGGTCCGAGCACTTGCAATGCATTTGCGTAAACATGCAAGTATGTTTCTGGTCTAAAGGCTCATTCGCACCAAGGACAATGACTATAACGATGACAATAAAGATATAGTTCTAAAAAACGTTCTAAACAATAACGATACATACAAACAATATATTTGGAACTTTCAGAAAGTTTTTTTTCTGAATTCATCCTACTTTAAAGAGCTCGAGCATTTAAAGCGGCAGACAACAAAACTGCAGTTCGTGCTTAGAATGGAAACAGAAGGATAACGTCCGCTGTTATTGACACTAATATAGTTATCGTTATAGTTATCAGTCTTGGTGCGACCAGGCCTTGTCTAAGTGTATTGTTTTGTCTGCACTCATTGTGTAAAAACACAGAAACTGGTCCATACAACATCCTCTGTGTCCTCCCATTCCACCTCGGACAGGTCCACGCTGCTGTAACTGGGTTTCTTCCTCTTTTGGCCCTCCTGATACTGCAAGAAGAGACACACAGAGGACAGGAAGTGTTTTAGAGGACAGCAGTTAGGAACTGGGATCATACAGGTAACACGATGGAGACAGAAACGTACAGTACGTGGTGATAGAGGCCATTAGTCTAGCGTTTTTCACTCCTGCTCCTTGAATTTCCCACTAGCACTGCGCATTTATGGTGTTTAATCAGATGATGAAGCGTGTTAAAGGTGCTGTAAACAATTTGCTCACCATTTTATAAACTTCAGATAGACAGCAACAAAGCATTTCTGATTGACTGGTTTTCTGATTGGATTAAAAGCGTGGATCGCTTCCTTGACTCTTTCATTTACTGTTTACAGAGTCTGGTGCTGTCACTGAGACAGGTGTGACACCTATTTTAGTGATATCTGACAGTAGTCGGGACATTTTATGTGTGGTATTCCAAAAAAAAAAATGCTTACAGAACCTTTACATAAGGGAACCACCCAACATGTGCAGTGCTGAGGGACTCCAGGAACAGGATTGAGAAACTGTGGTGTAAGGAAATGAGTTTTGTTTATACACTATCAGACCAGCCAATATTAGGCTTATAGAGATCTGTGTCAAAATAATCTGTCTAATCGGTTTTGCTCAGATTGGTTTTAGTCAGTCAGTTGGCTCTGTTCCAATCCCTAATGAGATGCTTTGCTGTCTACGGTCTACATAGGCAGCATCCTAAACTGAAATGAAACCTCATAAGTAACTGAATTAAAATAGGCTACTTCATGTATATAGCATGTCAACATTATAGTTAACAGTGCTATGCAAATAGTGCTCTTTACATGGAGAACACAAGAAGCCACTGAAAATGCTGTGAATCCATTGATTTCAATGGGAATGGTGCATCGCAATGACAAAAAATGGAAGAGTTTGCGACCAAAATGTTATATTTATACCTTATATTTTATTTAATTTGAATTTGAATTAATTAAATATGTTTTAAGACAAGCAGGACCAGAATTCCAGAATGCTTGACTTTAGCATGTTGCAAAATGACTGAAAACTCCTAGAAATACATGCATTATTTATAGTTATCTATATTTTGAATACGTTTTTTTTTAAATATATTTTCAGTTTTCATTTTAATTTTGGTTTAAGTTTTTTTAATTGAATAACTGAAGGCACTTATTGTATCTGTTAATGCAATCTCTGTAGCGCCACCAACTGTCCAAATTTGCACTTATGTTTATGCTAATAACTTTGTAACCATAAGGGCTTTTTCTGAAAAAACTACTTTTTCAAACTCCGAAAGAATTTGATGCCAAGCTGATTCTAGCCTTTAACTCTGCAACGCTTTGGCATATTGACACTTGTATGTGTCATTGTCTTCTCACACTGACTACAGAACATCAATTTGTTAATAGTGCCACCTATTGGTCAAACGATAAGCAATTAAATCATATTACTAGTGAATGTATTTATGATTTTTAATTCCTTTTGCCTAAAATAATCTAAAAATGTCTTTAATTACTCATTGATGCAGTTGGTCTGATACTCCCAGCCATGCTTGCAAGACTCATCATGTCTTTTTCTGTACTCGTAGCTATATCTTTTATTGGTTTTTGCATTTTTTTTTTTAAATAGTTCTATTAACTTAAATGAAAATACAATTTTGGAAACTTACTGACATACAACTACTTAGGTTAAGTACTAAAAGTACTAAAACGAAAACTGAAATACATTTTTTTAATTAAAAACATTTTAAAATTAATTTAGTTTTATTTAATCTGTATTTCAATTACTATTTTTAGGTTAGATAATACTGCAAAGCAAATAAAAATATTAGATGAAATAGTTTTTTTATTTATTTTTTTATTTTTAATAAATAGTTATTTTCTATCATGTTCTATATGTTATTTTACATTTATCTAAAAACCAAAACAAAACAAAAACCTTGTTGCAATGAATCCGCATGAACGATACATACTTTATACAATGTCCAATATTAATATTAAAATACAGCATACATTTTCTTATAAAGTTTGCCTATAATGTCTAAAAATGTTGCCTAGATGGCCAGCTAACTAGAGTTTGGAACAGAGCCTAAAAAACTAAATAAGAATGTTACTTTGTGTGCACACTTGAATCCAGTCCAGTTCATAATAAAGTCTTAATGCTACTTACACTAATAATACTCATTTTAGCATTTACCACATTTAATAACAGTAAACACTGTCCCTGTTCAGCAACACAGAGTCAGTGTGGTCTGTAGATACACACACTCAGAAGCCTTGACTGATGCACACCACCGCTACGCAAACACAAACTGATACACAGCAGCACTGGAGCCACATTACGACGAGAACACCAACACGTTCACGACACAGAGACGCACAGTCACGCATGGTGACTGAGAGCGGGGTGAGGGGTGTCCCTGCGAAGGGTGAGTTACCTCAGTGCTCTGATCAGCCCTGGCAGGCACATGAATGGGCTTTTATTCCTGCATGCAATATATCAGAGGAAAAGGGTTGGGATTACAAAAACTACATCTCCCATGATGCACTTCAGCGTCCCACCAGCGCTCTCACAAGCACACACTGCATGTGTGGGTAGATTTTACCTGAGCCAGCTTTTTGGGTATGGATGTAATTGAACATCTATTTTATCATATACCTAATATAGTTCTAATATAAGGCTGTATATGGGACCAGAACAATATATTAGTCCTTACCAGGGGCCTCAGGTCGGGATGCGTCAGGATATATCCGTTATTGGTAATGGCAAATGCGTATCCATGTATTCCTAGCTGGAGAAAAGAAGATAAGATTTAAAAAATGATAGCATTATCACACTTCAGCCCACTTTAAGATATCGAGCGTGTAAAATTGAACAGATTAAAATTGATTTTGGAATGCATGGCTATTTATTGGTGGCAACATCCTACCTTGTGTTTTGGGATGGTTTTCATTAACTCCTGAATGGGGATATCAGTGCCCACAACGCCTAGCAGGATGCCTTGGTTTTTCTGCAGAGAGGCACATACTGTGAAATCATTTTATTTTCACACATGTACGCATTTGATCACTTCTCATTCTCATTAATATCAATAGGTATTCGTATGTAAAGTGTGTTTAAAGTAAAGTCAAGCTGTTGTATGGCGGATATTAATTATGTCAAAGCTCAATGCATATGAACTATAAGTGAAACACACCATCAATGTTACAGCGTACTATTAATTAAGTGTGTTCCAACTAATTTGATTAAACAAATAGATATGGATGAAAAAAGGAATATCTTTTGAGTCTGATCTTTTCAATGAATCAGTTGATTCAGTTCACAAAACGAAATGATTCATGCATGCACACCCTTGTGAAAACCTTTTTACATTTTAGAATATACACTCACCTAAAGGATTATTAGGAACACCTGTTCAATTTCTCATTAATGCAATTATCTAATCAACCAATCACATGGCAGTTGCTTCAATGCATTTAGGGGTGTGGTCCTGGTCAAGACAATCTCCTGAACTCCAAACTGAATGTCAGAATGGGAAAGAAAGGGGATTTAAGCAATTTTGAGCGTGGCATGGTTGTTGGTGCCAGACGGGCCGGTCTGAGTATTTCACAATCTGCTTCTCAGTTACTGGGAGCAGATTACAGGGAGTTTCTAGGGTTTACAAAGAATGGTGTGAAAAGGGAAAAACATCCAGTATGCGGCAGTCCTGTGGGCGAAAATGCCTTGTTGATGCTAGAGGTCAGAGGAGAATGGGCCGACTGATTCAAGCTGATAGAAGAGCAACTTTGACTGAAATAACCACTCGTTACAACCGAGGTATGCAGCAAAGCATTTGTGAAGCCACAACACGCACAACCTTGAGGCGGATGGGGTGCAACAGCAGATGACCCCACCGGGTACCACTCATTTCCACTACAAATAGGAAAAAGAGGCTACAATTTGCACGAGCTCACCAAAATTGGACAGTTGAAGAGTGGAAAAATGTTGCCTGGTCTGATGAGTCTCAATTTCTGTTGAGACATTCAGATGGTAGAGTCAGAATTTGGCGTAAACAGAATGAGAACATGGATCCATCATGCCTTGTTACCACTGTGCAGGCTGGTGGTGGTGGTGTAATGGTGTAATGGATGTTTTCTTGCACACTTTAGGCCCCTTAGTGCCAATTGGCACCATTTAAATGCCACGGCCTACCTGAGCATTGTTTCTGACCATGTCCATCCCTTTATGACCACCATGTACCCATTCTCTGATGGCTACTTCCAGCAGGATAATGCACCATGTCACAAAGCTTGAATCATTTCAAATTGGTTTCTTGAACATGACAATGAGTTCACTGTACTAAAATGGCCCCCACAGTCACCAGATCTCAACCCAATAGAGCATCTTTGGGATGTGGTGGAACGGGAGCTTTCGTGCCCTGGATGTGCATCCCACAAATCTCCATCAACTGCAAGATGCTATCCTATCAATATGGGCCAACATTTCTAAAGAATGCTTTCAGCACCTTGTTGAATCAATGCCACGTAGAATTAAGGCAGTTCTGAAGGCGAAAGGGGGTCAAACACAGTATTAGTATGGTGTTCCTAATAATCCTTTAGGTGAGTGTACATGAATATTGATAGTTCTATTTGATTATTATGAATTATTATTATTATTAATAATATAAAAATAAAATTAATATTAATCATTTAAATATTTTTAATAATAGTTCCATATGGAAACTTTGTAGAATATGTTATATAGTATACATGAACATGAATGGTTATATTTTACAATTATTAATTATTATTATGATTATAAAAATAAAATTAGTATTAACATTAATACTGTTATTATAGCTTCCATATAGAAACTTTTTAGAATATACATTTTAGTATATAGGCATTAATATTGATATTTATGTTTAATCAATACTAGTTATTTTAAATATTAACAATAAAATTAATATTAATATTAATAATATTAATATTGTTATTACAGTTCCACACAGAAACTTAAGTTTTATAAGTTTTATAAAATAATATAAATTTTGTATGTAATTGTGTCTATTCAAACTCAGAACATGTGCTAGATCAACAGATATCATGTCACACATAAACACGGACATTCTCCCCACCGTTTCATTCTTGGTGCTAAACACAGGCATGGCCACTGTGGTCATCGGGTTCGGACCTTTATTCTCCCCAAGCTGCTGACAGACCAACAGAAGACTTTCAGATTTAAATTACATGAGCATCTGAGAATAATGCATCCAATAAAGATTTTGAATGGACATTGATCGCCACAGCCGGTTCATAAGCTCACATTGCGTTGTCCTACCGGCCTTCAGATCAAGGAAGTTGCTGCGATATGAAATATTCAAACCAACGTTTTGATTAATGGCCGTGCGAGGTGTAGACAAGTGAAGGGTGATCTGGTGAAGATGGTTCATCTCTATAGCTGAACTGTAAGCTCAGCTGCGGGCACGATGAGGGCTGACATGATTTAACGCATGAGCTCGCTGAAACTAGGTCTGCTATTCCCCCACCTCACCCTTATGTGTGTGTGTCCATTATGCATGTTTTACAGTGGCCCTTGAGAGGATTCGTGGATGCGGTTGTTTGTGTTTGTGACAAAAAATGGGTAAATGTCCCATTCTTAGTTGGCATCTTTGTTTTGTTTTCAACAAAATATTAAATATTAAATTAATTTACTCACCCTCATGTCATTCCAAGCCTGTATGACTTTAAGGGGACCAATGTAATACGATGAAAATAATGAAAGCGAATGGGGACTTGAGCTGTCGAGCTCCAAAAATGACAAAAACAGCATTAAAGAATCAAAAAAGTGGTCCATACGGCTTGTGTGCTATATTAAAAGTCTTCTGACAACTTGAATTTGAATATTTCTTCACTTAAAATCTTCTCTGTCGTAGTCCACAAATCGCCTTTCTGTTCGTGTACAATCAAATATGATGCGTCAAAGCGTGTCTCGTCAGGTTTGACATCAATGACATGAAATGTCAATCTTGTCTTTGGGTCTCATGTGTCTTGTGACCAATCAAATCGATGACATCAAACCTAGTGTGACATGTTTTGACGTGCCTTATTTAAATATGATGCAAATGCAAATGATTTTTGAGAGATATGTCAGAAGCAAAAGATTTCCAGTGAATAACAATAACAAAAATCATATATACTCTTCTGTTCAAAAGTCTAGGGTTGGTAAGAGTTCTTTAATGTTTCTGAAAGAAGTCTCTTATGCTCACTAAGGCTGCATTTATTTGATCAAAAATACAATAAAAACAGTAATATTGTGAAATATTATTACAATTTAAAAATACAATTATAATATATTTTAAAATGTAATTTATTCCTGTGATGCAAAGCTAAATATCAGTGTCACATGATCCTTCAGAAATCATTCTAATATGCTGATTTGCTGCTCAAGAAACATTTCTTATTATGATCAATGTTGAAAACAGTTGTGCTGCTTAATATTTTTGTTGAAACCATGATACATTTTTCTTCATGATTCTTTGATGAACAGAAAGTTAATTTGAAATGTTCAAGTCTTTACTGTCACTTTTGATCAATTTAATTAATACTTGCTGAACAAAAGGTATTAAATATATAAGTATGCAAAATCGTACTGACCCCAAACTTTGGAACGGTAATGCAAATTATGTATAAATCAATGTACTAAGCTATCACATAAAGACTTTAGAAGACTTGGAATATACAGTATGAGTTGTATAGACCACTTGTATAATGGTTTTGGCTTTTTGATGCTCGACAGCCCCAGTCCCCATTCACTTTCATTGTAAGGAAAAGATCTGTGAGGACATTCTGTAAAACATTTCCTTACAACAAAATAAAGAAATTAATTTGGGCTTGGAATGGAATCAGAATAAATTACTTTTTTTGTGTAAAGTAACAATTTCATTTTTGGGTGAACTATTCCTTTAAATCATCTTTTCAGAATGTAACTTTAATCATCATTGGTCTTGTTCCACTGGCAGATTGGCAGGTTTGTTTCTAAAACAACAACAAAAATCACCCTCTGTCCCACTGAAGAGGGCTTTAAAGTCTCACATTCGGGAGCTCAAAAAAAAAGGAAAAACCCTCAGTTTGAGTTTTGTCCAACATTTGTTCAGTCTGGTTGGCGTCGTGCAGAACACTGGAGGTGTATCCTGCAGGAGCCAAATTGAAATCTGTGAATTAACCTTGTGCTTTCCCCTTCCTCTCTTCCCCCCCTCTTCCCTTCTCTTTCTCCCAGTCTCTGCCTCTCTCACCCCCTCTGCTCCAATGTCAGTTTTATTACGGCTTTAGGAGATAAAAGCCAATGATCCACAAAATGATGAATGGGGTGTCTCAGTGGCCAAGATACAGCAACACACACTCCGGAGAACAATTCCCAACACCCTATGCCTATGCCTGTGTGTGTGACAGAGGAGGGTGTCAAAGACATCGAGTGGGTGCGAACACTTGCACTTGTGTGTGTGTGTGTGTGTGTGTGTGTGTGTGTGTGTGTGTGTGTGTGTGTGTGTGTGTGTGTGTGTGTGTGTGTGTGTGTGTGTGTGTGTGTGTGTGTGTGTGTGTGTGTGTGTGTGTGTGTGTGTGTGTATGAGTCGGCCTTATCAGAAATGCAATGGCACAGTGGTCGGTGTTGCGTTTCTCGACATACCCAGCAGAGTGAAGCCAAACCCTATCTCTGACCACATCTCGCCCTCACTCACTTTTATCTTTCGTTCTCTCACGCAGCGTTCCCCTGTAGCACTCTGCACCACATCCATGTTCAAGAACTAATAAAACGTTTCAGATTCCAGAAACGGAATACTGAAAGCAAACTACAATGAGGAAATGCTGCAAGACACCAGTGACAGAATGGACACAAACAGGCTCTGTTCCAAAACCTAGTCAGCTGCCTTGCTGACTACAGTCTACATAAGCAGCATTCTGACTGAGTGACCGATTTGGAACATTCTACGCCGTATGTCATACAAATAGTGCTAAAAAGACACAAACTCTAATAAGCATAAATATACAACAATATTGCATAATATTTATATTGGATAAAACAGTCCCATTTTAAATAGTCTGAACTATTTTAGTGATGCTTTTCAGTATTGAATGAATATATGTATAAATACTGAATACATATATATAAATCTACAGTTTGTACACTCTCAGGAAAAAGGGTACAAAACTGTCACTGGGATGGAACATTTATGTATGTACTATACTATATGTACTATTTAGAAACTCATATTTATCATTTAGGTCTTTATATTTACATTTAGGTACTAATATGTACACTTTACATACTAATAAGTACATTCAGGTACTAACATGCACACTTTAGGTACTAACATGTACCTTTAAATATTAATATGTACCATTTAGGTACTAATATGTACATTTAAGGTACTAATATGCACATTTGAGGGTGAATAATGTACAAAGGTGTACTTTTTGTAATGGTACCACCCCTGTGACAGATTTTTTAAAATCTTTTTTTCTGAGAGTGTATCTACAATATGTTTTAACCCCCCTGAACTTGTCGCAATGCATTCTGGTATTGGTTTCTTTTTTCTAAGTTGTATGCATGCTATACTGCCATAGAATTTGGCTATTATTAGATATCTTAGAAGGAACAGGCTTCATGTTGTGTGCGCCCTTAAAATGCTGCCTCCATAGGCAGCTCGCTAGGTTTCGGAATAGAGCCACAGAGACACCGGTTACGACTGTTACCTTGTGCGCCTGCGCGAGCTATAGGGACACAGGGAGAAAAATAATACGTGTCATTGACATGTGCTCACGTCTACACACATACAAGAGACACACTGCACGGTGTGTGACCTGATCTCGCTCTCGTAGTGCTCACTGAATGGAAGAGTGTCTTGATGAGACCTTCAGGGAGTTAATGGTGCTACTAATGAGGACTGAGTTGCAATTTATGAGGGAGAATGATTGTAGAAAACATACATTTAGTAAAGAAAATATTAGATTTTTTAGACAGTAAACCCTTTACAAAAATGTACCATAGTGATATTTGTTTCAAATTTCCATAGTTACTTAATAATAATAATGTGGGATGTTCCTACATTTCTTCATAATTTTTCTGTTATTTTGATGACTGGGGTGATTTATAAATAAAAGTCGTATTTTTGCTGAAGCTATAGTTCACATTGTACATTTTTGTAAGGGATACAGATGCTGTACACACACAACACACATTGTGATTAATTATACTTACTGCACTGTCCACATAGGCTTCAGTCCACACTGTGTCATGTTCATGGTCGATAACTTTAGGTCTGCTCATCACATGCAAATACCGCATCACGTTCTCCTGAACGTCAGCCAGAGTGGAGATCTGACTAAAATAACCTGCACAACACACAATCCACAGCAGATTTGAATTACTCACTATATATATATATATATTAAAAAAATAGTTTTCCCACAAAAATGTTAAGGAGCACAATATTTTGTTTTCAACATTGATAATAAGAAATGTTTTTGAGCAGAAAATCAGCATTGAATGATTTCTGAAAGATCATGTGACACTAAAGACAGGAGTAATGATGCTGAAAATTCAGATTTTCCATCACAGGAATAAATTTCATTTAAGGAACCGTAAAATAAATTGTAATAGTATTTCACAATGCTATTGTTTTACTGTATTTTTGATCAAATAAATGCAGCCCTTGTGAGCACTTCTTTCAAAAAACGTATGTATATTTTGTCTAAATGCATTTTGGTATCACTTCCTGATTTTTTTACTGTAATAAATCCTTTTTAAAGGTATTCATAATATTTTAAAATACATTACGTTATAATTTTTTATTCCTATTTAGAAGTCATTCTAATATATTACTTATTTATTCATTGTTTTTATTGATTTAATGAGTGTACGGCTATTATATAGGTATACATACAGAATTTGATCAGTTTTTCCATTAAAAATGTGGAGGGAAATGCAGGGCAATAGCAATGATATTATTGATATAATACATTATACTATTTAAATATATAGCCTTGAATAGTTTTGAAAATTTAGAAATTATAATAGAATACATAAATATTAAAATAACAAAGTATGTATGATTATTAAGGCAAAATACAAGCTGATCATCAGATGCCTTTCCATCCGCTTGGCTTTGCTGAAAATGTGCGTGTGCTACTGCAGAGGCTCCAGGTGCAGAGCTAGAAATTCTCAGCACGGTGTGTGTGTGTGTTTGTGTGAGTGTGTGAGAAAGCGCTCCTCATCCCGCACCCAGTCATCCGTGGCGTGGGCACATGGGAGTGATCAACGCTGTGCAGCCACGAGAGCCGAGCTGACAAGAAGAGTGATTTAGGCTCATTTGACCCTTGACCTCTGCATGTCAGCTCCGCGAGTTGAGCCAGTTGCTGTCGCACTCCCATCAAGCACTCAACACCCGCGTGATTTCCTCCAGCCTTCAAACCAATAAACCCACAGCGTTGGCACGCTAACTCCTCATCGCGCCCGGAAGCTGAATGGAAGCTTCCATGCTCCAGGAAAACCCAGCCAGGATAATTAATTAACTAATTAGCAAAAATTAAAATAGTATGTAAATCAAATTCAGCTCGTCATCCCCAAAAATCACCAACCTTTATTGGCACACGCCATCCATTTCAGGTTATCAGCAAACGCAGATTCCCGGCCAATCAGGTAGGGGAATATACGAACCTATGGAGAAAAAGAAAAGAGTTTTATTTGTGCGATAAATAAATATGCTGCGGTATTTGTATGTGAAGAATAAAAACATTTGTACTTTTTTTTGTATTATTAAATACTGATACGCACAAATCACAGATGGACAGCTCCTACAATGTAAACCTTACACATGAGTAGCTTTTAGCTTGGCAAGCTACAGTTTCAAATTTGATTGTACAAATACGATCGCATTGGTCTCTGTTTCTTTTCATTCCTCTGTTTCTCTTTGTTTCTCCACACTGAAAACACACATGCAGCAGATCTCTGGATTTAAATCAAAGAATCTCCTCGTTTCCCACAATACAATTTCACAATGTCAGGGTAAAACCTGATTACTTGATTACTCATTGGAAAACAACTGCCTTGGCGCATTTACTTAATTACACAACTGGTGTGACAAATCAGACAGGAAAATTGTTCACCATATGTTTTAAGATTCAGTTTTAAGTTTCTACCAGGGATGTGCATGAGTACTCAGAGTGACAGCAATGATCAATCATAAAAACATTGTAATTTAGTGATTTATTTTTTGTTCAATTTAAAAGATTTCACACTGTTTGAAATGCAAGGGCCTTATGTTATTTTAGTATTATTTATATGCTATTATAGTATTTATTAATATTTTAATAGAGCATTTATCTTTATATTTTCAGTTTTAGTAATTTTGTTATGTGCTTTTGTCATTTTTATTATTTTATTTAGTTTTATTGTATTAATTTATTTAATTTATTTTTATTTCAGTTTTAGCTTCAGGTAACATTTCTAATTTTCATTTCATTCAGTTTTTTCCCCCATTCTTCTAATATTTATATTTTATTTTATTTCAGATTCATTTTACTTATCAAAAATAATTTTTAATAGTTTTAGTTGACAATAACAACACTGCTTACAATGTACATTTTTATGTTTAGTAATTTCTTTGAAAACACTTTTATAAGCATGTTTCAAGATGCAAGATGTTAAAAACAGCAAAATGCAACAACTGTACACGTCTGATGGTGCAAATATAAATAGATTTCATTCATTTTAATACAGAAGAGAGACTGACCATAATGCACATCCTTTAATGTTTATATACATTTATTTTATTTATTAATTTGTGCACATGAGGGTGGTTTCAAAATGTAGATGTGTAAACCATTCCTCTCGATGTTCCTTCCTCTGCTCACAAATTTTTTCTCCCTCTCCCTCCCTCTTTTTTACCCTCCTTTCCTCTATTTCTCAGTACATTGCTCCTGTCTCCCATGTATAAATGGTTTTTGATTCCAACCAATACTGAGTGGTTACACCGCAGTGGGCCAGCGACAATTCACACACACACACACACACACACACACACACACACACACACACACACACACACCTTCTGCAGGCTGTAAAAACGCATTTCTCCTCCTGCTGATTAGGACATGAGATGCAGACTTACACACTCAAACCAATCCAGGCCAGGAATGTTCGCTTAACATGTTCACCTGAATGCTGAATGCTTCATGAACACATCTGGTAGTGCAAACCGCGCTGCGGACGACAAACACTGGTTCGCAGGGTCAATCAGGTGACTGATTCAGCACCGCCAAAGGGCAGGTACATGTGCAAACCCTCCAAATTTTGTTTATTCAACACTTTCCCCCCATGTTTGAAGAGTGTGTCAAATAAGCTGGTGCTGTCAGCAATTCAATATACATTAACACACTTCTTCAGACAACCACCGCAGGAGCCAAACACAATTCCTCAAAATGTCAAAACGCTCTCAAAAGGGAATTTTACACTTGTGCTGGAGTGAAAAAAGGCAATTATAACTAAATCTATATAGTAAGAGAAAACATACTGTACTTAGGCATGAAAAGAACCAATACTTGAAAGAAATAATGCTGCATTTGATAATGCATCTCATGTAGGATTTAATTATAAATAGTCATGCTTTTTTGCTTGTTTGATACATTTAAACTGATGTGGTTGCTATGCATGGAAAACCTCCTTTTCAATAATTCTTTATCTTACCTTTCGCTCAGGCCAGTTATATTTGGCAAAAACATCATCATACATTTCAGTGGCTCCATCTGTTATCAGCATGATCGCCTGACTACATGAACTTCCACGGCCGGTCTGATTAATCTGCACAGGGAAAGGGAGAGATAAAGAGGTATGAGAGAGAGACTTTTCATTATGAGAATGAGAATTCAGTTCGACATTCAGAATGAACACTATCAACTTGCCTTTTAGTGGGGGTTAAAAAACAAAAAAACAAGGGAAGCTAACAGGAAATTGTCTTCAGAGTGAATCTACATTATCAGGCTCTGACAGATTGCTCATGTATAATGCTTTATAGATGATACTGTGTTTATGCTGTATGATAAAATAGTTCCGGTTCTGGAAGCTGATTGGTCAATCTCAAGAGTAAATAGCTAATACATTTAACTAGTTAACTACTTTTTTCAGCATAATAGTACAGACTACAGACTAAATAGCACAGCCTCTCATACGTTATTGTTTAATTATGTTATGATTACATTGTTTGTATACAATATTTTTGTGATTACTGTAAAGGTTACAATGCATCAACCTTATTTGGGAAGCATTGCATATTTTGATAAAATCTTTGCAATATGCAAGACAAAAAAAGATAATAATAATCTTAGGTTATACTACTTGCAGTCAGGTCCAAATGCAATCTACCAAAAATTAGGTCTGATTAATATATATATATATATATATATATATATATATATATATACACACACACACAAAACATTACTGTATATACATTACTGTTCAAACGTTGGGGGCATTTTTGTTCAGGATTCTTTGATGAATAGAAAATGCAAAAGAACGGCATTTATTTGAAATAGAAATCTTTTGCATTATAAATTACTTTACTATCACTTTTGATCAATTTAATGTCTTTGCTGAACACAAAATATTTATTTCTGTAAAAAAAAAAAAAAAACAACTTACTGACCTCAAACTTTTGAACAGTAGTAAATAATATATTAACTTATATTGAACAAAACTTGATGATCATGTTCACCAGCATGATTTGAGTTTATTTCCAGTTTAAAAGAGGATTTTAATTCCTAGATTTTCAGACTTTTGGAGTTTCAACTGAACAATGACACTCATTATCTTAGCATTGATCATTATTTACCTGTTTAACACTGTAAATCTGCTTTGAAACAAACTGTATTGTATAAAGCACTATATAAATAAAGCTGACTTGACAGAGAGACTGAGCAGAATGCGCTACATAGTATCTTTTAGAGGGAGACGTTTTGCTGCTAAAACAACCTGCATTATGGGTGATAATCAGGCTTTGTATTCTTTGTATTGTAGTCTTTACACCAGGCGATCTTTGCTGCGGTGCAGTGTATGATGTCATTCCAAAAGTCAAAGACTGCTGCATCTACTTAGTTTTTTTTTTTTTACTTTCAACCATTCAGACAAAAACACAGCATGCGGTCATTTAAAGGGGCCGGACTCTGGGTTTTACGATTACCATATTAATGGACTGGCTCTAATGAATGTGACAAATACAGATATAACCCACGTTCCTCCTATCTGTCTCTCTGTTTCTCCCCTCCTCGTTCTTTCCGCAAGACTAGTGGTCTGAGAAAAGAGAGATAAAGGGCGCAACTGGACCGACTTTGAGCGCTATCTCGTCTGCAATTGCTTTCTCTTTCATCAGCTTATTAATCAACGCTGCCAATTACCACAATTAATCACAGGGAGAGATAAAGGTGTCTCGACGAGGGGCCGGAACAGCAAGACAAAATGCACACAAACACACACACACACACACACACACACACACACACACACACACACACACACACACACACACACACACACACACACACTTGTGTAGGAGCAGAACGGAGGGCTGTCATGTTATCGGACCTCTGTAATCTCAGGTTTTTGGTAATCTTCACCCACCTCATTTAAGATAGTGAAAGCCTCACTCAGTGCATTGCCCAGGAGTCCGATTCCTTTGGCGAATAACTTGTCCAGATGCTCTTTAAAGTGCTGATGAATAAGAACAAGAGAAATGGCTTTCAGATATGTTTTAAGAGTCCTAATTTCATTGAAAATTAGGTAATTACAGCCAGCAAGTATGTGCCATTGTTTAATAAAAGAAAGACATACATCCTTATTAGTACTGTCAGCTTGAACGAGAGTGCCGTTTAGACAGGGCTCCACATAATGGATCTCTTGGTTGTACTGGAAACACAAGAAATATTAGACACAGTGAGCATTAATTAAATAAAGCTTTCAAATTAATTGATATCCTAAAGGGTACTAATTATCCCACTCATGGATATTAAATCAAAATTTCCTTGCATTTTCGTTTTGAAAACATACTGTACTTTCACAAAACATCACAGTCTAAAAATATATCATTTTAACTCCTAACATGATTTATTACATAAATTACTTTACAAACGTTTGAGGTCAGTCAGGTTTTTTAATGTTTTTAAAACAAGTATTTTCTGCTCACCAAGGCTGCATTTATTTGTTCAAAAATACAGTAAAAGTAATATTTTAAAATATTTTTACAATTTAAAATAACAGTTTTCAGCTGTATTTATTTCAATAATGACAAAGCTGAATCATTCTAATGTGCCAATTTGGTGCTCATCAAATCATTTCTTATTGCTATCAATGTTGAAAACTGTTGTGCTGCTTAATATTTTTGTGGAAACCGTGATACATTTTTGTAATGACATAAGGCTTTACTGTCACTTTTTATCAATTACAAAAGATGATATGATTGTTATGATTGTTTTAAAATGTAAAATCATTTATAATTTAATATTTCTCTTCTCAAACCATGTTAGATGAAGTTTCTCACACCCACTGATCTAGAATAAATGTTTACTTTTTTAAGGTTTAGCCTTAGGAAACTGATCCTAGACCAGCTGCATTATCCTGGCACAGCATTCAGAATGACATCTATATTCATAAAAACACATCATGCCTTTAGAGAACTCACTGCAATAATGTTGAAGAAGTCATCATCCCCGAGCGTGTCCAGTATGGAAGCGACTGTCTGTCTGGCTATAGTCAATCTTAAACCCTTCATACTGCCACTCACATCCACCAGAATCACAACATCTTTAGGAGAGGTGGCCGCCTGGATATACCTGATCAAACAGAAGAGTTAATGCATGAGTTCACTCATAAATTATTTAGAAATAAAATAAAAAGTTAGGTTATACAGGAATCTATTCTTGAAAACCAAACAAAAGCTTACTGATCATGCTTACCACCACAAAAAGTCATTTCAAGAATCATTTAAATCAGAAAAAAAGTTGTTCATACCATTTTCTGTTCCTGCAGTCAAAAGCAATGACACCATGTTCATCCGGATGCCATTTCACACCTGAAAACACACATAGTGTAAAGAATTTAATTCACAGGTTGACATAAAATAATTCAATATTGTATAGTATATGGATATTGTTGATATTATATTTGGTATATGGTGTTTTCCCCTCACACACATCCTAGTGTCTAAGAATCATTTATATTAAAATCATGTTTCACATTGATCGTTTGATAGACTCTTTAGTTAGAAATCAAATGATGGTATATCTCTGTGGCTCAGCTCTGTTTAGCACAAATAGCTAATTTATGTAAATTTGGCATAACACTATAAGATGTAAGATGTGATTTAGTCCGCCACAGGCTTTGATTAATGGAACGAATTTTCTCTATGTCCTCTCTGATGGTCTGTAAAATTAAAACATTAGTGAAATCAGCCAGTTTGATATTCATCAATTTCTACGCTGACATAATGCAACATTACGCACCTGGGTATTGTCGGAAAAAACCTTTAGCGCTTCCAAAGTACTGCCAAATAAGGGTCGGGTCCCTTCTGAAGTTATCCACGAAAACTTTGTTCAAGGCTTCTGACCAATAGACTCCGTTAACAATGTCAGGGTCTAAAAGGATGAAGAGAGAGAATGAGTAAGAACATTTTTTATCATTTGCAATCATAGTGAAACACAGTTCTAATTTGACCTTTAACCCTAATTTAGTTTGTCGTACAAGCCCAAAGTGGAGCAGTTAAATCACCTCATCCCAGTTCCACCCCTCCTTCTGCTCTGAGTCCAACCTGACTCCATAAAAAACCTCTTGCCTTTGTCCTCAAGCACACAAAGCGACGCCAATGAAAGGCCATTACAGGCGCACACAAAGGGACACAGTGCATCCACCATGCGTGAGCGCCCACTGCAGCATCCACAGATCACAAAATGAACAGCTACTTTAAGAGTGATTACTCTGTTCTCAGCACGCTCTTCGCTGGGGCATTGAGCCCTTGGCTTTGTTCATTGTGCCGTCCCCAGGTAGTTATTGACCCGTAGTACTGCAGTGACACTGAGGAGTTCGTTCTTGGATCACTAACTTCAGAATGACCTGAGGTGGTTGGCTATTATCACTGCTCTATGACATACTAACTTACCTCTCTCTATCTTTCACTCCGCAACGTCAGGACATTCAGGAGCTGTTTATCGGTAGCACATTCAAAGCTTTTAAACTGTTAATGAAGTTGTTTCTTTGTTAATCTGCATAAAGGACTCATAAATGACCACATTTATGCCCTTACGTGTTCAAACCTTGGCAGTTGGTATGAAATGAACATTTATTTTTACACTACTGGTCAAAAGACTTTTCAATGTTTTTGGAAGAAGTCTGTTGTGCTCACCAAGGTTGTATTTATTTGATCAAAAAACTGTAAAAATAGTAATATTGTAAAATATTATACAAAACATAATGTATTCCTGTGAAGGCAAAGCTGTATTTTATGGTCGTCATTATACTGTTATTAGCAAGTCAAGTCACCTTTATTTATATAGCGCTTTTAGCAGTAAAACTGTTTTCAGTATTGATGATAATAAAAAAACATGACTGACCACCAATAATAATTCATAATAACTGAGCACCAAATCAGCGTATCAGAATGATTTCTAAAGGATCATGTGACAATGAAGACTGGAGGAATGATGCTGAAAATTCAGCTTTGATCACAGGAATGAATTACACATTAAAATGTATTCAAATAGAAAACATTTTACCTTTTAATAACATTTCACAATATAACTTTTTTAGTATCTGTATTTTTCATCAAATAAATGCAGCCTTGGTGAGTATAAGAGATTTGTTTCAGAAACATTAAAACATAAAATATTGATTCCAAACTTTTGACCAGTAGTGTATATTTTCTTTTCAAGAAAATCTAGTTTCTATATGTATCTTCCTGTGAACAGTTCATACTCGCATATGCGTACATGTAGCATATGTTTAATTTAATTTTGACCTCATAATTCTGAATCAATATGAAACAACAGACCTCCCTCTGGTGACGTATGCCGCACTTCTCCAATCATTTAGTCTGCTTAACCTTGCCACTTTCTTACAATTGACTGAAGCTCGCATTCAGATCTGCCTCCATCTAATTAAAAACTGATGGATGGAAGTCCCCGCCTTACATATTTTCCATTTCTGTTAATCTGTTTCATAGATGTTAATCAGATGTGTCAAAATAAGGAAGAAAATAGCGTAAGCGTAACGTAGTGTAAGCGTTTTGAACTGCAAGGCACTACACTTTCTTCGTAAGTTGAATACGGAAGGCGGTCTGCCGGAAGCTAGATATTTTACTTGATGAAAGTTTTAATTATGGATATTTTTCTTACACAAACCCATCGCTTCGCTTCAGAAGCCCTTTATTAACCCCCGGAGCCATGTGGATTACTTTTATAATGGATGCACTTTTTTGGGCTTCAAATTTTGAGCTCCAATTCACTGCCATTATAAAGCTTGGATTAGCCAGGACTTTTTTAATATAACTCCGATTGTATTCTGAAAGAAGAATGTCATATACACCTAGGATGGCTTGAGGGTGAGTAAATCATGGGATAATTTTCATTTTTGGGTGAACGATCCCTTTAAGTTTGGATGGAAAGGATCTTAAGCTGACTAGCTTTACCCATTAATTGACACGGTACTTACTTTAAATTAAATTCCAGCACAACAACCATAATGAAATGACCCTTCACAATAGATAATGCTTTACAATGAACTCTGTTAGAGAGCTACATAAGGCGATTTAGCTGTTCAATAAAATACCTTACTCCCCTGTTGAATAATAAAAATGCCATCTCCGTGTGGCTTTTACATTTCAAATCTCTCAGCTCTCATCATCACCGAAAAGCCAAGCCATAATTTTATTACAAGCTCTGTCGGGTTCTGTTTCTGCCAGCAGACTCTCATCTGTTCAGGGTGATTTTGAGATTTAGCGTGCTCCATGTTAATCTTTCTAGCTCGTTGTGACAACTAACCAACCACTCCCACTCCCACACCATAAACGCATCAAAGTAGCTGGAGCAAATTCTCTTTTTATGGATATGGCAAGACGTGATTTCCTGGTCTAAAATATAAACACTTATAATAGGCATACCATAGTGAATCAGGGTAAGACAAAACACATTTTGGAAGAAGGATTGATGATGCATTGACTCATTATTTAAATGTTGCTAATTTTGTCTACTTTAAAGCAGTTTGCTCCTGCTGGCAGATGGCTGAACTGCAGCATTTTATTGCACAAAGAATTCAAAATATCCACTTATGCTGACAAAACAAATATTTTGAAAAATACAGTATAAATCAACAATATTTCAGCATATTATAAGTCTTAATAACTCTTAAAAGTATGAAATGGACTGACATTTTTGCCATCCTGCAGCTCAGAATAGTAAACTGTTCTGGGACTGCTCGTGTTCTTGCCATCAACCAATCAGTGTGTCATGCTGGTCGAATCACACCCCATATCCTGTATGCCCAGGTAAAAACAGGATGCATTACCTTTATTGTACATGTTGGTTGGCACCTGCACTACACTGAGGCTGAGGTTGACGGATAGGTTATTAAAATGATCGTTGGGTTCCAGGAGGAACTCTCCTCCCAGCTCCACGCTGTTCCCATCTTCATCCACCTCGTTTATCAGCACTGCGTTGAAATACTCGTACTGCAGGAAGAAAAATGAGCAAAACAAGTCTGTATAAAGGTGTCAAGCTTGAAAAAAGAAAATGTGAATGAAAAAGCAACAATTTTATTTTAGCTGATAATACTGAAATATATACTATGGTGTTACAGCACCTTAACGTTTAAAAGTTTGCAGTCAGTGGGATTTTACTTTCATTCATCAAGGACACAATAAACTGATAATAAAAATGACGGGAAAGACATATATAATGTTCCAAAGATTTCTATTTCAAATAAATGCTGTTCTCTTAACCTTTCTATTCATCAAAGAATACTGAAAAAAATGCATCACTGTTTTCTGCAATTTACCGTTTTCAACATTGATAATAAGAAATGTTTCTTGAGCACCAAATCAGCATATTAGGATGATTTTTAAAGGATCATGTGACACTGATGACTTATAAACTTGTAAGTAAACTTGTCATCGCAGGAATAAATTACATTTTAATATACATTAAAACACAAAACAAAATTGCTGTTTTTACAGCATTTTCGATCAAATAAATGCTTCTTAAAGAGACTTCTTTCCCTAAACGCTTTTTCCCCTCAACGTTTTTTTTTTTTTTAACAACCAATACGATTTATCAGAGACTTAACTGAGAACTCAGTTGTTTAATTTAAAGGTGCAGTGTGTGAATTTTAGCGGCATCTAGCGGTGAGGTTGGGAATTGCAACCGTCCAACACTCACCCCTCCCTTTCGAAGCACATAGAGAAGCTACGGTGGCCGACACAGGACAAAAATGTCATTGTTGGAGAGAGCAGAGAGTGACTAGTGCTCTGTAGAGAAGTTTGTCCGTTCAGGGCTACTGTAGAAACATGGCGGAGCAAAATGGCGATTTTACTGTAAGGGAACCCGCGGTGTATGTAGATAGAAATGGCTAAGGTAATAAAAACATAACGGTTCATTATGTAAGGTATTTATACACCACTGAAAACATAGTTATGTATATTATATTGCATTTCTGTCAACAGATCCTCATAAATATTACACACTGCACCTTTAAGTATCAACTTTGGCTCAGATGTTTTTACAAAAAAGTTCATATTGAAATTTCTGAATTTTTGGATGCAGACTTTGTCGAATCTGAGCACAATTTGAGACACTTTTGAGATCTAAAACTCTAGAGGAGACTTAGACTACATGTAAGATTACTAGGGTCTTTTACTCAGACAGAAAACTAGGGAATGTTCAGCAAAAGTCTCAATAATTAACTTTAATCTCAATGCTGTCTAAAGCCCTATTCGGATGGGATTAGTTTAACATGGAGTGGTGGGGTAAAGTAATTATTACCAGAGCTTCTCAGTGATTTCTGTCCCGTCCGAATATGCATTCTCAGTAATCATTATGGACAATGCCAGTAAAGATTACTGCGACTTTTACCTTCTTTAAAAAGCTCCGGAAAAAATACCGGAAAAGTATGTATGCAAATATTCCGTCATTTCCCGTTTAAAAGTGGTTTTCTGCAGTTTTTCCAAGTATGGAGGTGCTTGAAAAAGCATTCCATTGCATTCTAGGCAGTGGGACAAGTCTGTGGCAAACCTCAAGTGTTTTCTGCTTACCATTCAGATCAAAAAATGCACTTGTCATAGGCTCGAAACTTATTGTAGCTTTAGGTAAGTGCCTACCGGACCTAACTGTTAAATATTCGGTTAAATTATATATAGTATATATAGTATAGTTATATACTGTATAGATTATTTGTGTTTGCACACATGATATCAGGAAGCAACTTAATACGCACATGACAGGGAGGTGGCGGTGGTGTGTAAATCGATTACCCCTCCCACTACTTCTAGTTTTACTGAGATTTCTTATCCTGTGCGAATTGGCCATTAATATTACAGATGTCCTGTGGTAAAATTACATTACTCCATCTAACCTTGTAAAACTAATCCCATCCGAATAGGGTTTAAGAGAAAAAAGACAGAGACATTAAACATTCCTGATTTTTCTTTCCTACAAGAAAACAGTTAGCTGTGCATAAACATTTAGACTAAACCATTAAGGCCCGGTTTCACAGGCAGGGCTTAGATTAAGCCACATAAAGATTAAACGGCTTTAGTTCAATTAGGGCATTTAAGTAGCTTTTTATAAACATGCCTTAGAAAAAAACATTACAGGTGTGCCTCTTGAGATAAAACAATGGCACTGACATATTTTAAGATTCGTTAGTGCAAGTGGCTTTCAGTTAGGACAGCTCAAACATGCATTTTAGTCTTGGACTAGGCTTAAGCCTTGTCTGTGAAACCAAGGGTATAAAATGTTAGTTTACAGACTGCATCCACGCACACACTCTATAGATACAACATTTCACGCTTGCGTCCCAGTCGAACTATAAAGGATAACGGGCAAAAGAACATTTAGTTTGTGTCCAGAGGCCATGCGTGATTAAACTACCTCTCACTTTACTGGACCAGAGGTCATTCTGTGAAAAGAGGCTATCTATCTGTTAGGTGAGTGTACTTGGTAACACCTTTGTGTTTACTATTAAGCAGAGTGTGTATGTGTGTGTGCACTTGGCTACAGCTCCTGTTGGGGGGGGGGCATTACTACAGAGCTCAGCAATGACAGCTCATACCACGGCTGGGCGCTCCGGTGATACACCCCTGGGGGGGCAGAGGGGGAGCGGAGTCGAGAGGAGCGTAGCGAGGCAGAGGAGAAACGCTCCACACTCAGCGTTTCTGACAGCACTGCGACAAGCTTTTGAGGGTTATCAACAAACAGCAGGAGCAGGTGCTGCACACCCGACCAAGTCCCGGTCCCAGTGGGTCCCAGTGAGTCAGAACTCCTCATTCAAAGAGTCACGGTCAGAATAGTTTCATCCAGACCTTTATAAACATTCACTCTCGGCCAGAACATTTATTGAAAGCTGAGTTTTTATAAACTCACAGGTGCTGAAATAATTAAACAATAACATAACATTATTTTTTGCCGCGTTTTTATTTGTAATTAATTGCATTACTCTTTTTATTTTTTTTATTAATAAATCTCCATTACATATTTTATGTCCTGATGTCTTAGATCGACATCAATATAACCAATAAAATATGGACAAAAATGTATTCTTTTAATAAATCATACTTACAATCTATATTGTAAGTCTATATCTGTAATTAATTGCATTACTCTTTTTATTTTTATATGCATTCTTGTAATGAATCTCTATTAAATTTGTTATGTCCTCATGTCTTTGTTCAATAAAACCAATAAAAATATTCACATAAATGTATTCTTTTAGGCCTGCACATAATTCAAATAATAAATTAGCAAATGAATGAACATATAAAATGAATGAATGTGTTAAAGAGTGTGTAGCTCTAAAATAGACATCCATTCAGTCAAAAGTTTTTATAAAAACAGCATACAGAAATACAGAGGGTACAAAACCGACTCCTTCACTATAATTAGTTGTGTGAATAAAAAAAAAGCCACACAGTTTATGAATCACTGGAAATGTGTTTCTACGTACAAGAGAGCGAGTGCATGAATTCATTACTGAGGGGGGATACCATTATTTTAAACGTATTTTGCTTCAGTGAATTTTCCATTTGTCCCTGAACAGCGCAGCCAACGTGGAGTCATTTATCTTAGTCGGAGTGCGGAGGCCGGAGCGAGGGGAGGGCTTTCCGGCACATAAATATATATATAAATATAATTCACTTCAAGAACTAAGCTGGAGGTCATGTACAGGATATTTGCATAAAGCAGGGCTACAAGACTATGGCAAGGAGTGCAGGGGCTTTACCATTAAAATATCCCTTAAGATTCTATTATAAAAAACACAATAGAATACCATAATACACTCTATGAAATATCCATGACAACAGGAGAATTTAAAAAAATTATATCCATGTAATGTTTGGACATTTCTGACACTACAAAGAGCATAAGAGCATTAGAGTGATTGGGGTTTTTTTAAGAACTGTCCATGGTGCTGAAATCTTCCCATATAATACAGCAAAAACATACAATCTCTCACCTGTAGGTCAGGGTTCTCCTCATGCTGAAGATGAGCTTCCTCCGCCGCTTCTACCAGCCTCTACATACGAGTGACATGACACAGAGAACAGCACAATCTTAGAAGAGATGAAAGATGGCAAAATACACAGATTTGTTGATGGGCAACATGAGCTTTGTGCGATAGATGCAGACATTTGTGATAATGTAAAAGGCATTTTACAACTATACTGCATTTTATACTGCCATCAGAACATAAGTTAAAGTACTTTAAGAACGCCTTTGGCGTTATATGGGGGTGACTTTCAATAACAATTTGACCCTGAGAAACATTCACAGAAGTAAAACGTGACAACTAGCCAGATTAATGAAAGTTAAATAGGCATAATGATTTATTTATGAAAGTAGAATAAGGTGACCTCCTTAAAGCAACACTAAACAGTAATGTTTAGTTTACCTGCTGCTTGCAAACAGGTTGTATTTCACGTGGCGGCTTGTTCCCTTGCGGCAAACACAAGTGTGTGTGTGTGTGTGTGTGTGTGTGTGTGTAAAGGACAGTTTATGTTTTGTCGTCATTGAAAAGTGCTGGCATGCATTTTAGTCAGGCCTACATGGCGGTATAATTGCATCCAATCCACAAAGCGCTTTAGGAAAAATAATTAATACTTGTCGCATTTCGAGGAAATTATAGCAACATAAAAAAGCGAGGCTTTGTGCCAATTTTATAAATACAAACCATAAGCTGCTCTGTAAAATATAATACTTATGTAGAACATATTTAGATGTCTTTGTTTATATATGACACAGCCTAATATTATTTTCACAAGATAAATTGTGTTCCAGATATGTTTTAGATACAAACAGGGTGCGAATTATGACAGTCAAAACATAAGGCTGGAGGCGGGGGCGTACATATTCTTTTACGCGAAAGTACTTTTCAATCGTGTTTTTAAACGTCTCATTAACCACACAAGCTAAATCACGAGATGGAGAAGGGGGAAAACAGTTAGTTAGAGCGCGTATTTCACCCGTCGCCGAACAGGTGGCGCTAGCCAACTGAATAGCCCGTTTACCTGAGGGGGTAACCACAGTACGACGGTTATTATTTCCGTTGCAATTATTATCAGTCGATAAGTTAACAAACATGACACATTAGCATGAAAGCTATAACTTCAGTAGCGATTTATATATCACAGATAGACCCATATATCTTTAAAAAAGTGATTGGCTATATTTTTGTTTAAAAAAAACTGTTTGCTGCTGAACTTCGAAAAACACCCCGAAAAATAGGCCTATAGCCTACAAATTCATTTTCGCCCACACTGAAAGACGGTGTATTGTCCTGACTCGCCTAGTTAAGTCTTTAACCATCCCAACATAAGTTGGAAGTTGTTTTTAAACGCTATTTCAGTAAAATAAGTTTGTCAGCGCGCGGCTTTCCTCGCGAGCAGAGGTCGCGTGAGTAGAAAAGATGACATAATTTGACCTTTTATTAGAGATTTAACATATCACAAGTATCTAACAAAAACATTGTTTAAAAATAATTTTAGCTAGACAACACGGACATGATCAGGAGAAAAAATCGCTGGATAAACATTTAAAATAAGTTTTTATTTTGTGGAATTATTTTAAAATAAAATTGTGCTGCAATACAGGTGGATTTCTGTGGTAGAAACTGTGTCAACTCCCTTCAAATCCGACGAACGTGTAAATGTATTTCTTATATACGCGCGTGCGTTTTATAAAATCGGTATGCAGGGGCTACAAATGCACGAGGTGTATTTCATGGGTTTTACCTTTCATGGCAAACCGACTCCATTGCATCATAAAGTGACAGTGTGTATCTGCAGGAGTTAGATAAGCCTATCTCCTCCTCACACACAGGCAATTAAAGCTGGACCGTGTGTGTGTGTGCCTCTGAAGAATAACGGCACGAGCCGGTTGTAACGGGAAAATCTATATGTTCTTCTGTATAGAAGGGAGAAGCTTCAACCGAGATGCTTTTTATACGTTAGCAATAAATAAAGCTGCAGCATCCATGACAATATATGATTGATGGAAAATGCTGAATTCATGCGCAAATCGTAAAATAATTTTTAAAAATGCAATAGATGATAATAATAATTGTAACCTGCAGGCCCATTAAATATGTTTTTAAAAAATAAAGAAAACGGAAGACGCATGCAGAGCATTTTGAATTTCTCTTAAGTGTTACTTACTCGTGTGGCCTCAGCTTTTTTCCGAAATATTTCCTCCATATTCTGCGCCAGATTTTTCACCACTTTTGCGCCGTCAATCTCTTCTATTCGCACCGATTTCTCATATTCCTTGTATTTCTGAGAAGAAATAAATGGGTCATGTTACGCAATGAATACAGGCATTTTACTACGTTTTGTGTCAATGTGGACAAGGCTGGATAACATTTTATTAATAAAAAATGAATTATTTTTTTAAAATGAAAAATGAATTGAATACAAATAGCTTTTAAATAAAACTGTGTAGGCTACGTGTGTTCTGTCATTCAATAAAATCAAATAACTAAAATATCAATTTTGAATGCTGGCAATAGTAAAGGTATGTTGCATTAGCAGCAATTTATTAATACAAAAATACATTTATTCAACAAACAGAATCAGATCAGATCACAATTTTTTTATTTAACTGCATTCATAATTGCACACTTTTAATACAGTGGATCGCTTTATTCTTTATTCACGGTGTGTTTGTGTGTGTGTGATCAACCCTACATTATGTGAACCAAATTTCCCCACAATGATAGTGTTGCCAGTGATTTTTGACCTTGTGGGGACATGTGAGAAAAGCGTCCTATAAATCATACAGAATTATGTGTTTTGAAAATGTAAAAATGCAGTTTTCTTCATTATTTGTATGCAATGTTCTCATAAAACATTAAAACCCAATGTGTGTGTGTGTGTGTGTGTGTGTGTGTGTGTGTGTGTGTTTCACATTTTGGTTTGAAGTATCTCAAATAATCTCAATAGCAATCTTAGAAAGGAAGTGTCTGCTTTGTTTATGTATATCTGAAGAAAATCTCCTTCAAAGATGATAAAATTGCAAATTCAGACATAAAACTCAGACAGAACAATATAAACACATTTAGCTCCTGATCTTTTATGAATTGTAATGATTTGCACAAAGCAGATTAGATAAATGTGGGGAGCCCATAATCATCTTTTGTTTCAGTCTAATGGATACCCTCAAACATGAGTTTAAGAGATCACTGTCCAGCATGACAAGTGAATTTGTCTGTGATCAGTAGATAAGGACATTTACATATGCAAATCTGAGGGAGGGAGGCAAATATCTGTGGCAGCGGAAGATGGACGGATGAGACGTATAAAAAAAATGACGAGAGACAGTGATGGAGAGACAGGGGACAGTAAGAAGAGGCCCTTACAAGTCTCCATGACCTACGCTTTGCATTGTCTCTTTGTTAATACAGCTGTCATTCCCATTTGAGTTAGTGCCACAAGTCTTCAGATAAGCATGTCTTTGCGCGCCTCTCTCTGACAGCGGCCTCTCTGATTGGCCGATAAGACAAATCCTCTCCAGATAACGAGCTCAATCTTGTCCTCGTAATTGGTGGAACTGCTGCTGCAGTGTCTATTATTGGTGGAGGAAGAGCGTTGTGGGTGGGCTGCTTTGGGGAGGCTGGGCGGGGCTTGTTGAAAGGGCCACGCATTGTTGGAGGGTAATTGAAATGGAGTCAGAATTCAGGAGAAAGATAATAAGTTGTCAAGCCTGGGCGAGTCTGGATAATGAACTACACTTCAGACAACGCTGAGTCTGCAGTACAAGCGACACCTGAAGCAACAGCACTCAGTGGACGTTGTGATATTAGGCTATTCAAACACACTCAGGCATCCACGCCTGCAGGCTTACACCACTCCACTATAAAAAAAAAAAGCCTTTCTGATTTAAATAAGTTCATATTAAGTGAAACATGGACATAGATTTCATGAAAAAAAAAAAAAAAAAAAAAAAAAACTATATATATCCCAAAAAAGCCTAATGAAAAAGTAAACCTACACAGTCCTTTCAATAAAAAAAAAGGCCTTTCTGATAAAAATAAGTTTCCAGTATGAGAAAAGTATGAAAGCATGTCTTTCTCAGTTTTTAAGACAACAGGACATAAACAACATGAAAACACACACACACGCTCCATGTTTTATGGGGACATTCCATAGACATTATTTTTATACTATACAAATTGTATATTGTATCCCCTACTAGTAAACCTACCCATTTCAGAAAACTTTGTGCATTTTTAGATTTTCAAAAAACATCACTTAGTATGATTTATAAGCTGTTTTCCTAATGGGGAGCAGAAAAATGTCCCCACAAGGACAAGGATTTTGGATATTGCCTTCTTTTTTGGGGACATTTTGTCCCTATAATGAAGGGTTTACCAAGACCCCACACACACACACGCATCACTAGTTTCACAGTCCTTGTAACTTACAAAATGTGTTGTGATAAAAAGTACGTTTTCTGTAATCAAAACAATCTTGCTTTTTTTCTACAAGACAACAGGACATCCAATAGCATGAAAACACACACTCTGGCACATATCAGACTCCCAACATGTTTCTAACACCAACACCCCCCTACACACACACAGATCGCAGCACCACGCGGCAAATTACCCCTTTAAGAGAGAGACCATGGAGAGCTATTGAGGCGGAACAGTTCATTTCACGCCTGTCCTGCCTCCCCACCCCTCACCCTCCGTCCCGGCACAGTCCCTGGCCCAAAAAAAGCCATAATCAAAGTCATTAATGCTGCGTTCGTCAATAGTGATGATCACCTCACTGATTCAAGACACAATAGTGAAATAGTCCCGGGGAGTGTCCCGTGCTACCAGATGCTCCTGGACAAAACAAGTTTTTACCATCATATTCTCAAGATGCTACAAAATTATTCACTGTAAAGATGCTTAATGGTAATGTATTTGTACAATCTGTTATTTTGTTGCAGTGAGGTGGAAATTTCAGCGATTGAAAGCAACAAAGGGTGACATTTGTATGACTGCCCCCCCCCACCCTTGTGTAAAAATCAGGTAATTTTGCATAACAAGCTTAATGATCACTCTTAACGATCCTCCTTAATGAAGCGGCCTGCTGCCTCATCCCTCCCTTTCTGCTTCCAGCTCTTCAGACAGACAGCTTATTGGCCCTGAGCCCCACCCATCGGTCACGCCCACTGAGCAGGATGATGGGAAAAAGTGCAAACATACGCAGAAACGGCAATGAAGAGAGAACACAACTGGCTGGGACATTTTACAATGTGTTAATGTGTGCGTGCGTGCGTTTAGGCTGATGAAGATAATTCTGGGTGGGATGATTGAACATGTTCATTATTGATGCTTTTGGCTGAATCAGGAACAGATTTCCGTCTTAACTCTCACCTTAAAGCGACAGTTCATGCAAAAATGTGTTATGTTTTGACTCACCCGTATGTCATTTTTATATGCATTGAAAACTGGAAACATTATGAAAAACAATTCCGTAATCTCTTTTTAATACAGTTCACGTCGATACAGTACGCATTGATATGAAACCGATTTTTGACCGAACTATTGGCCGATATGGATATTTGTCACTTGCATAATTATTAGAAATGTCGTTATTAAAATAATTACTGTTTTGATCATGTTTTAAAGCAAAGTCCAAAAACGCATGCATTAAGGTATACTAGCTAGCTTATTGCTGCATCATCAAATTATTTTCATGAAACATGGATTGGATCCATATAACATTCAACAGGCAGTAAATCAAATACAAATAGGAAAACATGACATCCTTCAGAGGTTATTTTAGCTATCAAACTTTATATGCTGACAAACTATATTTTGTACAGATTTAATTTTGTTTTGACAAGTGTTTAATTATTTATCAGTATTAATATTGATATTACATATTGGCTGCCAATACATTAGTGCATCTCTATTTTATAGTGACCACATCTGTCTTAAATGGACAAAAAGCATCACAAAAGTTGGAAATACGACCAATGCACTATTTCGGCCTTCTGAATCATAAATTTTTTATAGCAAGGAACAAATGGAAATTTAAATCGGTATCTGATCATATTCCACTCCACTGAATCTCTGAAATGTGGCATCATTGTCATGAAGTTTCATTGGTTTTTGTGTTTTTTGTAATGAATGTGGTGTGCTAGTTTGAATATGCACAATGGGAAATTAGATTTTTCAATAATAACCCAAACATGAATATTCTATCATCGTTTATTCAACTTCATGTCGTTCCAAACCAGTATGACTTTATTTCTTCTGCAAGACACACACAAAAAATGTCGAACAGCGTTGGGAATCAAACAACGCTTGAGTCCATTGACTTGAGTAGTGTGTTCACACTGATGATGCACTTAATTAATTGAAAAAATTAAAAAATAAATCGCAGTTTTCCTTACATTGCAAAGGGGAAGGGGCTATCACACTCAGATGCTGGATGACTAAATAACCTTATCAAATTCATACACTACACGGTTGAGTACATAGTGCATACCATAAGTGTATAGGGCATAATTTGGGACACAACTTAATCTTTTTATGTGCCAGAGAAGAAAGAAAGTCATACAGTTTATGAGGGTATAATGATTTTTGGAGTATCCCTTAATATTTCAGTCCGTTTCTCACACTAAGATAATGTACGGATCATATTGACTAGCTTGTGCTGTCCTTTTTGGAGCTTGGCAGACATGGTTACTATGAACTGAACAGAAAAAAGCAAATGTTTTGGAACAACATGAGGGTGAGTAAACAAAGGCAGAATTTTCATTTTTGGGTGAATTATTCTGTTAACAATTATGCAAGGTAAATCAGCCACATTGGTCTCGGATCAGTGGATAAATTCAACACCGGTAATGGCTCTGACTACACTATGGATTTTTCTATAAGTAAGGGCCAAATAGCTAAAGATAGATCCCGAATCTCAGTTTTAGTTAAACAATCAGCGTTTGTGGACACCCCAATACCTCCCATCATTCACAGGTGTAATTCTCAAAGCCTCAGTTTCGTTCATTTCCGCTGTTTTATAAACAGACCCGGGCTAGTTCAGTTAAAGAGTCACGTACACACATTCTGTGAGGAGGTAATTACGACGATAATATGTGCACTGATGGTGAGAGCTGGGCTCTTATCTCACACCAACACTGAGAGACTTATTAATACTTCAGAGAGAGAGAGAGACAGGGTTATCTCAAAACATCCATCACTGTTTTTCCTTCAATAGAAACCGAGAGGAAATGAAGTGTGTTCTGTAGTATATAACGCCACCGCATAGTGCATTCAAACAGCAGTATTAGCTATAACAGTACACTGGAACAAAGAAACCAGGTGGAGACCTTTATCCGCAAAATATCGGATAGATATGAACTTTAATAATAAAATATTAATATTGTAATGTGTGTCTGTGCCTTTCTTCTCTTTTGATATAGTGTTATCAATATTGAATTGTTAATATGTAAATATAAATCATCTATGTCACACCAAAAAGACAACATAATGTACATGAATTGATATGAATTAGGAAATGTAAATGTATGCTTTATAGCCCTGTGTCTAATTACCCTTGTTTTTACTACTTTTTTTTTTTTTTTTTTGGAAGAACATCAAATGTCTCCAAATGCCTCGGATTTAAAAAAATTGAACCCCGTGACCAAAAAGCACAGTTCATAATATCAGCTGCCACCGTGTGGCTAAAGTGTGTAGTGCATCATCAGATGCTCCTTTGTCATTTATAAAGAGACGCACATTCATTCAGTTATTCTATTTGTCTAACTAGTCCTGCACAGGTGTTTAGATGCAAAAGACAGATTGGGGGGAAAGAAACTGAGTGTAATGAGCCTCATCCAAAAACTCCTCCCCTCTCTCTGTCTCTCTCTCTCTCACACACCTCACATACAAATATCAGATTATACACCTGGATGTTTTAAGGCAAAGCCATCTGTATTCATATGAGCCAAGAAGAGAGGTGTGTGTCAATGCAAGTGTGTGTGTGTGTGTGTGTGTGTGTGTGTGTGTGTGTGTGTGTGTGTGTGTGTGTGTGTGTGTGTGTGTGTGAGAGAGAGAGAGAGAGAGAGAAGGGGAAATACCTTCTGTAAGAGCTGAGATCCTGAGTATTTTGAAGCTATTGATTTTATTTCACCACCAAACGCTGAAGCCCAGAGTTTCACCCTGTTGGAGGAAAGAAGAACCCATGTAATCACTCACATTACAACACATTATGCCACAATTTTTACGATATTATAATGATAGATTCAAATTGAACAAAAGTTAATGCAATAGCTATTTGTAATCATTATTAATGTATTCTGAATGGGAGCATGTGTTTGTTAAATTCACATTGTTCTTCCTTATGTTTGTCATTTTCTGTAAGTCAAAACAGTTTCTATGCCATAAAAGCTTTGTGTACTGTATTTTCATTCCACACACTCTTGAGCTACAGTATTCAGACTCTTAGAAATGGCTTTCATTGGTGTAATGTAAGGGGGTTGATAAATATATTACTGTACATTATATTTGTGGTTTAAACATCAGTTGATTTAGCTGTTATCACATGAAGCACATTTTTGCACATGTGGCAAACATTTTCACATGTACTGTATATACGACAGCAACCATTAGGGCTTATATTCTATATTTTGTTATGTTTAAATATAATCAAATGTGCATATATACTATAAAAACCTTGTGTTTGGACTCTGGAGATAACTAGACCCTCACAATAACCATCACAATGCATAGTTTTAACCCCTCTCGCTCTCTCTCTCAGTGCACTTATGATTATAGATTAAATGTAATTATTATGGCTCCTCTATGTTTTGCATACATTTAAAATATTCATAAATAATAAAAACCTTTCGCATTCAGACTCGATAGATAACTAGACATTTGAAAATAGAGTATTCATAAATGTTCTCGCTCTACAAACTTGCATATGGATTTAACACAATTATCAAGGCTTAGCTATTTTACATGCACTGCAATGTGCATATAAAAGCATTTTATATATTTACTCGAGAATTTTTCCAGACCCTTATAATAGCCGAAGACAAAAAAACATCACACGGAATAGTTTTAATCTCTTTGTTTCTACATGCATATGGGATAAATGCAATCATTATGGGCTGTTCTCTGTATTGTGCATGCTTGCTCTTCTACTCACACTGATAAGGGGATCTCCGGTTGGGACCCCCGCACCTCCAGCGTCGTCCAGCACGCGCTCATCACACACAAGAGGAGGCAGTGCGCGTGCATCAGAGGAATTCTCCGGTCCCGCTGCATCCTTCCCTCAAAATTTCTTACGCTGCAAAGGAACCGGCGGCTCGGGCAGCCTTTAGAACTCCCCCCTCCTCTCGGTCTCTCTCCCCCGGTTACAAAAACAGCACCGAGCGCCAATTCAGCCGCACATCTGCCCGCCCCAGCGCGCGTGCTGCCTCCGGAGTTTCAGTCTCTCCGCCCAGCTGTCACACACCCCACGACCTCCTGCTCGTGCTCTTTGACATCGATTCTTGCTTTTTATCCCTGCATTGGTGAAATAGAGAGCAAAAGCGAGATTTAAATGCGTATTCGTTCTCTTAGAGCTGATTAGGACCAAATGAACTGGCGCGCTCTCACTAACACTGGCGCTGCTGATATTATGATGAACGACACTTTCGGGTCAGTGCGTGCACTAAAGGCAGAAGTTTAGGGAGAGGAGAAGCGAGCAGAAAGTCATCAAGACAGTGAGGCTAATGTGTAAATCTAGGGAAGGAGATCCAGTGCGGTTTCCCCATGCGAGCGCGCTCACGAGAGAAGCTGATGCGAAACTTTCCCTCGGCAACGCGCATTCCTCCGTTTGGGGATGCTTTTGCTCTGGCCTCGAGCGCTGATGGATGGAGAGTACGTATTTTAGTTTCGTATTAATCATTTGTTATCAATAATAAAAATGCGTCTAATTAAAAATACGCATTTTTATTATTGATCTCATATTAAAGTTTTGTATATTAACATTCATATTCACCTCGATAGAAGACTGCATATACCTGTTATGGTCACACTTTGGTACATATTTCACTTGGAAAGTTGTCACAAACTGATATATCTGAGTTTTTGGTTTCAAACAATCTATTACAAGTTGGGTTGAAAATGGACTAACCCAGCGATTGGGTTGTTTTAACCCAGCAGTTGGGTTAAATGTTTGCTTAAAACAACCCAATCACTGTGTTAGTCCATTTTCAACCCAACTCTAAAAAATGCTGGGTTAAAAAAAAACCAAGTTGGGTTGAAAATGGACTAACCCAGCAGTTGGGTTGTTTTAACCCAGCGATTGGGTTGTTTTAACCTAGCAGTTGGGCTAAATGTTTGCTTAAAACAACCCAATTGCTGGGTTAAAACAACCCAATCACTGGGTTAGTCCATTTTCAACCCAACTCTAAAAAATGCTGGGTTAAAAACAACCCAAGTTGGGTTGAAAATGGACTAACCCAGCGATTGGGTTGTTTTAACCCAGCAGTTGGGTTGTTTTAACCTAGCAGTTGGGTTAAATGTTTGCTTAAAACAACCCAATTGCTGGGTTAAAAACAACCCAAGTTGGGTTGAAAATGGACTAACCCAGCAGTTGGGTTAAATGTTTGCTTAAAACAACCCAATTGCTGGGTTAAAACAACCCAATCACTGTGTTAGTCCATTTTCAACCCAACTCTAAAAAATGCTGGGTTAAAAAAAAAACAAGTTGGGTTGAAAATGGACTAACCCAGCAGTTGGGTTGTTTTAACCCAGCGATTGGGTTGTTTTAACCCAGCAGTTGGGTTAAATGTTTGCTTAAAACAACCCAATTGCTGGGTTAAACAACCCAATCACTGGGTTAGTCCATTTTCAACCCAACTCTAAAAATGCTGGGTTAAAAACAACCTGTTGGGTTGAAAATGGACTAACCCAGCGATTGGGTTGTTTTAACCCAGCAGTTGGGTTGTTTTAACCTAGCAGTTGGGTTAAATGTTTGCTTAAAACAACCCAATTGCTGGGTTAAAAACAACCCAAGTTGGGTTGAAAATGGACTAACCCAGCAGTTGGGTTAAATGTTTGCTTAAAACAACCCAATTGCTGGGTTAAAACAACCCAATTGCTGGGTTAAAACAACCCAATTAATATTATAATATGAAAACAGCAATATGATTCTGCATATTGCTGTTTTCATTTATATGCACGTTAATAAAAACAGCAATATGCCCAGTGATATACAGACCTCATCAAAAGAAGCCATAAAAGAGCAGATAGTAGTCAAAGAAAGTAAGTGAATAAGATTTATGACCAGCCACTACTATAGCACTGACCTCTCGAGTCTGATGCTTAACAATGGCATCCAGGAGTTAATTGCTATTCCCTCAATCTTTTTTTCTTCCTCTAATTATCATGAGCACATAAATGATGAGGTGCATTTGCGTGTGTGTGATGAATCTGTCTTAACGGCCTGCGTCTCTGTGCAGTCATGATTAGGTGGTAAATGCATCATACATCACAGACTCACAAGCCATACTGTATACTGCAATGCTGCTACAACACGCCAAACTCCAAATGACATTCATAAACTGAAACGAGTATAACGTCATCGGTTTCCAGCTCTTCCAAATTCCGCTTGTTGTTTCGGTTCAGGAAGAACTGTAGTGTGTGGCTGCTGTTTCGTTTGTGGTGCTCGGAGACTGACGTCTGTCTAACTTTGCATAGCATGACCTGAGGGTGCGTGGAAATATGGACCGAATGCAATGATTGGACGAACATTTTATGGTCCTACACCTTCCACAGACAATATAGTACTGTCAATCGATTAAACCAAATTAACTAATTAATCGCACTATAATAACACTGTTTATCTCTTCATCACGGCACCTGTTAGTGGGTGGGATATATTAGGCAGCAAGTGAACATTTTGTCCTCAAAGTTGATGTGTTAGAAGCAGGAAAAATGGCCAAGCGTAAGGATTTGAGCGAGTTTGACAAGGGCCAAATTGTGACGACTGGGTCAGAGCATCTCTAAAACTGCAGCTCTTGTGGGGTGTTCCCGGTCTGTAGTGGTCAGTATCTATCAAAAGTGCTCCAAGGAAGGAACAGTGGTGAACCGGCCACTGGGTCATGGGCGGCCAAGGCTCACTGATGCACGTGGAGAGCGAAGGCTGGCCCGTGTGGTCTGATCAAACAGACGAGCTACTGAAGCTCAAATTGCTCAAGAAGTTAATGCTGGTTCTGATAGAAAGGTGTCAGAATACACAGGGCATCGCAGTTTGTTGTGTATGGGGCTGCATAGCCACAGACCAGTCAGGGTGCCCATGCTGACCTCTGTCCACCACCCGAAAGTGCCAACAGTGGGCACGTGAGCATGAGAACTGGACCACGGAGCAATGGAGGAAGGTGGTCTGGTCTGATGAATCACGTTTTCTTTTACATCACGTGGATGGCCGGGTGTGTGTGCGTCGCTTACCTGGGGAACACATGGCACCAGGATGCACTATGGGAAGAAGGCAAGCCAGCGGAGGCAGTGTGATGCTTTGGGCAATGTTCTGCTGGGAAACCTTGGGTCCTGCCATCCATGTGGATGTTACTTTGACACGTACCACCTACCTAAGCATTGTTGCAGACCATGTACACCCTTCCATGGAAACGGTATTCCCTGGTGGCTGTGGCCTCTTTCAGCAGGATAATGCGCCCGCCACAAAGCAGAAATGGTTCAGGAATGGTTTGAAGAGCACGAGTTTGAGATGTTGACTTGGCCTCCAAATTCGCCAGATTTCAATCCAATCGAGCATCTGTGGGATGTGCTGAACAAACAAGTCCGATCCATGGAGGCCCCACCCCACTTCAGGGGTCTAGTGGAGTCCATGCCTCAACAGGTCAGGGCTGTTTTGGCAGCAAAAGGGGGACCAACACAGTATTAGGAATAGGTCATAATATTATGCTTGATCGGTGTACATATAAATACATTTAGACTACTTAACTTGATTGCCATCAGGATGTGTAGAGACTTTCAACCAGCATAACAAAAAATGTTTCTGAAACAAGTCGCCTACCCTGCCTTTAAATGTCTCCTATATGTTTACTAATGTAATTTAAAATGCACATCCAGAAATATAGAAGTCTCACAGGGTCCTTCTTTAATCAGAACAACAAAGACAACAATAAGATTAAGAAATCATGGGTCTCTCAGGGACAGGACCAATAGTTTTAACAACTCTTGAGGCAAATCCGGTTAGTCTGTGCTGGAGTTCACTCTTGTCTATTTTAATGCAGGGCACCAAACACACAGTAATCTCTGTCTCGTCTTAATGGACGTTAAAACTCTTACAGGGTCAAATATAGTACTGGGCAAATGTGACATCTGGCTCTGGAGGTGCTGGAAATCACACTTCACAGCTAATCACAGAATATATACATGGATAGAGATGCCTAGGAGCATCTCTAAATCAATAACACATGATAAGGCCTCAATGCATTGACAAAGAGTGAATTCATGTAAATTACACCACTTTTGCCATTCATTTCAACACTGTGCTATTCTAATGGTCTATCTAAAATTCAATGCAAACGTTACATTTTAGCATATTTTAAGCAGAGTGCACTTGATTTCAGTCCAGAAAAGTAGCAGCCTACAAAACTGCTCATAACTATACTTAAAACTAAAAGGTTCAAAAAATTAAATATCAATTAATGTAAACATTCAAAGTAAGCAAATTTCTCAAAAACAAAACTCCAAGTTACTTTACTGCTCTAAATATTTATCAAATCCATGATAATTAGCAATGAGGGAAATCAAAAAGTTGAAAAATTCATACAGTGTAGCACTTGCAAAGTAATATTTTTCCCCAGAACAATTAATAGTTGACAAGAGTTTTCACAATTCCTTAAAAATGTATATAATCTCCATAGAATAGCCTATACAGATTATAGGTATTTGGAGAAGAAAGTTCATTAGTTCTGCCACTAGTCGATTCAGTCGACTTGTTATGGATCACAAAACTTCAGTTGAACTGTTCAACTATGCATGTGGTGACAGTACAAGAAAATGTTCTCTAGGTTTTAAGTCATTTTCCTACTGCAATCAAGGGAAGAGCTGGATCAGGGATCACACCCAGGAGGACTTATTGGGTCTTAAGTCTGGATCTTTGGGACTTTTCTTCTTACAGCACCTAATCTGAATAAGAACTTTTGTGCGTGTGTGTATCACCCACTTGAAGGTGCAGACGTGTGATGCAAAGGTGCATGTCTGATGTACTTGAACGAACCAGCAGAGAAGAATATAGCTTGAAACTGACTCATTTTTTGTTAAGATTTGGGGAAATGGACTCTTTCCCAGAATTCATGAATGACTCGTCTATCCACCATGGCTCTGGTGCAAAGGTGCCCCTGCCGTGGGCAGGATTCCTCACGCTGTCCCTCCTCATGGCCGTGTTCTCCATCACATCTGTCGTGTTGAACGCTACAGTGATAGTCGTCACCCTCCGGCACAAACAGCTGCGGCAGCCACTGAATTTTGCCCTGGTCAACCTCGCCGTGGCTGACCTGGGCATCACATTAACAGGAAGTGTGCCATATGCGGTGTCCAATGCCGTGGGCTACTACATCATGGGACGGGTTGGTTGTGTATTGGAGGGATTTTGCGTTGCATTATTTGGTAAGTCTGTTCAGAGTTCATTCCATTACTAAATAATGATTTTAGTCTGCATTATGTAAATTGCACCCGTGATGGGCTTCCAGACTCTGAACAAGCAACATTTAAAAGTTAAAAATGATTCAAATTTAATTACACCCTGATTTAGCCTCAAATGTAACAGCTAAACGCAAATACTATTATTCTGTCAAATATTTTATGTTAAAGCAAGGATCCCTGTTATTAGGCTCATATTTTTGTGCAGCTGAATTTTTATCATATTAGCACATTTTTGCCTCTATTTATTTGCATGAAACGGCTAAAGTCTCTCAAAATTACGTTTCATACTGCCATTATGTTACACTTTACCTATATATGAGGCACAGACCTTACTTTAGGTGCAGTACTGTAGCTGCGACGGAGGTATGGTAGTTTGAAAAATACCGCGGTACCTAATGATTTCCGCATAATAGCTAGTCATCACCAGGCATATGTTCAAAAACGTGGAAATGTCATAATACTTTTTGTACTGTGTTATGGCTGTAGCTACCGCTAATGTTTTGTTTGTTGTCTTTACCTGCTCATGCAGGAGTCGAAGAGCTTCATTGTTCACATTCACAGGAGACATTTGTAGGGTTTATTTAATGTGTTGTAGGCAAATATCCACTTTATCCGGCACTCTTTTTGTTTCTTGTGTCTTTTACAGTGTAAACCACAACAAACAATTCAGCGTGTGTGTGTGTGTGTGTGTGTGTGTGTGTGTGTGTGTGTGTGTGTGTGTAAACAGCCCGAATGATTCAGACTGAATCACAAACTGATTGCAAAACTGCTTAGCCGACACAAAAGAACCGAATCAAATAAATGAATCAATCACGAATTGAAAGGTTCTTTTTTTTTTTTTTTTTGACTGAAGTGCTTCGAAATAGTGAATTTGTGACGTGAATTGGTGTTAACCTTATAAAACAAGGACACATAATCTTAAAAGCTTATCGTCACTGCCAGTTAAGTAGGTTAGATATTGATTTACAGACCAACAGAGTTCATTTCATCAGAATGAGTCAAACAGAAAGGGTAGGCTACGCGAGTCTTCTTGAACTATTCATTAAGAGGTCATTATTATTCGTGAATCGGACTACACTGAATGCACTGTATTTTTTTCATTCACTAACTGGCTCATAAATCACTTGTTTGTGAATCGGACTAGCCTACTACTCTACCACTTTCTGTTTTTAATTCACTAGAACCGGCTCAAAAAGTAATTTGTTTGAGACCAGAATATCTGAATAACGTTGTTTGGTTTTTCATAAAATATTAAGACATCTAGGCCTTCTTGTTTTACTACCAAATATGACTTTTCAAAGTTTATAGTGTCCACCTGAGAAATCTTACTGTGCCATTACTGCACAAACATCATAAGCGATCGGTGTTGGGTAAGTTAGCCAGCAAAAAAAAAAAAAAAAAAAAAAGAAAAGAAAAGAAAAAAGTAATAATTACTAGCTAATTATTTAATGTACTAATTACGCTAAAAAGTATGTATTGGAATTAATATTAATCAATTGGATTGCTTTATTACTTTCTAAACCCCATATAGTTCTAAACCTCATCCAGTTATAATAATAATAATATCTATTTTATAAAGCGCCTTTAAAAGCAACTTCTCAAAGCACTGTACACAAAATAAACAATGTACAAATTAAAAAAGAAAAACAGACACCAAACATCAAACAAATGCTAGTTTAAATATATATATATATATAAACAATACAAGGACAGACACAAAACTGCACTTTTAATTCATTCAAATTAACAATATACAATTGCACACATTATTCTTGAACTGACCAAAGTGTGCAAAGGGAGAATGTTACATTAAAAACATACATTTAAACATTACATTTTGATGTTAAATCCACTATTGTTTTTCATAGGATAGTTTTACAGTCTATACAGTAGGCCTATTTAATGCAGTCACAACAGAAGTAACTCTAATCCAATTACTGAAAAATTAAGAGTAAACCCTTTACTTTAAGGGAAAAGTAATTAAATTAGCCTACAGTAATTAGATTACTTAGTAATTAATTACACCCAACACTGAGCATGATCAGCCGACAGCCACAGATGTTAACCTTTAAAATGTGAATTTTATCTTAAGTGTAATTTCTTCTGTTTCCTCTGTTGACTGCACAGGTATAACATCGCTGTGCACAGTGGCCCTGATCGCTGTGGAACGGCTGTTTGTAGTGTGCAAGCCTCTAGGTACCATCACATTCCAGAGCAAGCACGCCGCCGGAGGGTTGGCGGTATCCTGGCTCTGGTCTCTGATCTGGAACACTCCTCCTCTCTTTGGCTGGGGAAGCTACCAGCTGGAGGGAGTCGGCACATCCTGCGGACCCGACTGGCAGAGTCGAGATTTCAAAAACATGTCTTACATCATCTGTTACTTCTCACTCTGTTTCGCTGTGCCATTTCTCATCATTGTGGTGTCATATTCATGGCTGCTCTACACGCTAAGACAAGTAAAACTTTGTCCTGTTTACGTTTTTGCTTTATTATATCTTCAGATGAGCTGGTGAAGTTTAATTTGTTGTTTGCAGGGGTGGACAGTAAGGAAGCAGGCTATATTCACTTTGTTACTGTACATTTGATCAAATAGGCCTATATCATACACTGATCAGGCATAACATTATGACCGGTGAGGTCAATAACACGGCACCTGTTAGTGGGTGGGATATATTAGGCAGCAAGTGAACATTTTGTCCTCAAAGTTGATGTGTTAGAAGCAGGAAAAATGGCCAAGCTTAAGGATTTGAGCGAGTTTGACATGGGCCAAATTGTGACGATTGGGTCAGAGCATCTCTAAAACTGCAGCTCTTGTGGGGTCTGCAGTGGTCAGTAAAAGTGCTCCAAGGAAGGAACAGTGGTGAACCGGCGACATGGGCGGCCAAGGCTCATTGATGCACGTGAGGAGTGAAGGCTGGCCCGTGTGGTCCGATCAAACAGACGAGCTACTGAAGCTCAAACTGCTCAAGAAGTTAATGCTGGTTCTGATAGAAAGGTGTCAGAATACACAGTGCATCCCAGTTTGTGTATGGGGCTGCATAGCCGCAGACCAGTCAGGGTGCCCATGCTGACCCCCTGTCCATTGCCGAAAGCACCAACAGTGGGGTTCAGAACAATATGGTCATAATTTGGTCTGATCTGTATATATACACACACACACACACACACACACACACACACACACACACATTTCTAAATGGGGAAAAAGTCAATCTTTTATCTTATCTTCCATAAGTTACAGCTGTAATTCATCCACCGATCCACACTTAGTTTGGTCTTAACATTACTATTAATAATTCCAGAAATAATACAATACTCATCAATCATACAATCCTCATCAAGGTACACTAGTGGCCTCATTCAACAGTGGGCATGTGAGCATCAGAACTGGATGAAGGAATGGAAGAAGGTGGCCTGGTCTGATGAATCATGGTTTCTTTTACATCACGTGAATGGCCGGGTGTGTGTGCGTCGCTAACCTGGGGAACACATAGGACCAGGATGCACTATGGGAAGAAGGCAAGCCGGCGGAGACAATGTTCTGCTGGGAAACCTTGGGTCCTGCCATCCATGTGAATGTTACTTTGACACGTACCACCTACCTAAGCATTGTTGCAGACCATGTACACCCTTTCATGGAAACGGTATTTCCTGGTGGCTGTGGCTCTTTCAGCAGGATAATGCTCCTGCCACAAAGCAGAAATGGTTCAGGAATGGTTTGAGGAGCACAACAACGAGTTTGAGGTGTTGACTTGGCCTCCAAATTCCCCAGATCTCAATCCAATCGAGCATCTGTGGGATGTGCTAAACAAACAAGTCCGATCCATGGAGGCCCCACCTCGCAACTTACAGGACTTAAAGGATCTGCTGCTAACATCTTGGTGCCAGATACCACAGCACACCTTCAGGGGTCTAGTGGAGTCCAAGTCTCGATGGGCAGTAAAAGGGGGACCAACAAAATATTAGGATATTGTCATAATGTTATGCCTGATTGGTGTATTTTATTTTGGGAAACATTTATTTTTACTTCACTACATTCTAACGGATAATGTCATAATTTTTACTTCACTATGTTTCATAAAAACAACGCTTGTTTAAGGAAGCTTACCCCCCCAAAAAATGCAAATTATAATTAAGTCATAATTTATGTATTGTAAATTCTTAAAATGTTCTTGTGTCTGTTGTATACCATTAAGAAGGTATACTCTTATGCCTTTTTTTTTAACTTATTAAAAGTTCCCCTTTACATGTGTTGCTGGATTCCACTTTTGTAAATTATAATTAAGACATAAAACGTAAAAATTATGACATACTAATGACATAACGAATAATTAAATGACACATTTTACCCAATGTGACATGTATTGTATTTGTCATCACATATTGTATTTTTACTGTACTTACACAAATATGGTTTTCATCAAGGATATAATTTTTCACTTGTTTGCACACTTGAATTATCAGTAACTTAAATAGATTTTAGTATATTGACGTTTAATGTTTTGATATGGCAGGCTATAAGTTTAGGTAAAATATCAAATGTTTGCTTATTTGCAGATCAATTCATATTAAATGCACTAATCTTTCTTATTGACTAGTGCTGAGAATAAATAATAAATGTTTCATCGATCAGTACTTTTTCATTTTAGAATTTAAAGTCACCATGAAATCAAAATGGACAATTCTTGTTTTTATGGAATATTGCAGTATTTATTATAAATGTATTTGTTTGTTCACATTTAGTTTTTTTAATTCATGTGCCCTCCCCTCCCTTTTGCACCTCATCTCTTCTCTTCCTGTCCCAAATTAGACTGGGTAAACCCAGATTGATCTGCTGGCGATTTGATTTTGCCCTGCAGCTCAGATTGGAAACCTGTACATTCATTTCAACTGCTTCTGTCACACTTTTGCAGGAACCAATCACAGACTGGCTTATCCACCTGGCACGCTATTGGCAGGTTTAACACAATGACAGATAGAGAAGCGATGGATCGATGCCTGTTGATCAAGCCTCTTGTGGTCTGATTGGTTGAAGGACTATCCAATTGTGTACAGAGTCATTTGAATTATGCTCAATGATCACACCTCTTGTGCAGTAGAAAATACAGAGCAGACTTCCCAGACCAATATTCAATCTTAAAAGACCCAAATGGCACATTTCGGCTGAATCCCAAATGGCACCCTAAACCCTCATGATATTCCTCTGAGTCCGCACTTTCATGACATAATGCCGCTTTGACTGCTGGGTAAAGTCCTCTGCGTAGCTTGCAAACTTGTGGGCTCAGCTGAAGTGCGCATCGAGGGCGCATAACGGCCGCAAAGGGGGTTGCTCGCGAGCACCCTTCTTAAACCTAAAATCATCAATGGGACACCCTACGGTCTCGTGGACTTAAGCCATTGTAAGTCTACAAGACCGAGAGTGCATAGAAGTGTGCCATTTGGGATCCAGCCTTCATATGCACTTTCGGTCTTGTGGACATACAAATGCTGCAGCGTGCGCGTGTCCGTTAACTCCACAAGACCGTAGGGTGTCCCATTTGTCATTTTAGTTCACAGAAGGGTGTTCGCGAGCACCCCCTTTGCGGTTGATATGCGCCCTCCGCACATAGGCTCTGCAGCGGACTTCTTCCTGACAGTCAAAGTGTTACGTCACGAAAGTGTGGACTCGTAAGAAGACCGCGAGGGTTTAGGGTGCCATTTGGGACAGGGCCTCAGATGCTGTTTACCGGCATAACCTGTCACTCACATGACATCACAGCAAAAGCAAACCTCAACCATCCAATCAATTCCCCATGGACAAAATCATGTCCCGTCCTACTTTTTTTCTTCATGATGCTGTTTCACTCAGATATAGAAAGGGGAAAATTTTTTCATGCTGACTTTAAGTACATAAAAAAACAAGTCTTTTTGTACTTTTACTCAAGTAACATTAGTGACTAAATCTTTTACTGGATTAATATTTTATTAGGGCATCTGTACTTTTATTCAAGTACCTAATTTGTGTACTTCGTCCACCACTGGCTGTTTGAAATAATTTTTTTTTGACAGGTAGCTAAGGTAGGTGGATGTGCGGCTGCGAGGGCAGAGGCTAAGGTGGCGCGGATGGTGGTGATGATGGTGTTGGCTTTCCTCGTGAGTTGGCTACCATATGCTACTCTGGCACTAATAGTCGTCTTCAAACCTGATGTCCAGTTGCCTGTACTGGTGAAGGTGATACCCATATACATGGCCAAGAGCAGCAATGTTTACAACCCTATGATCTACATATACATGAACAAACAGGTGAGTGAAACAGATGCAGATGAATCATGTTCATCAGTATGATTTGCCTAGTTTAACACAAAGACATTCATGTAGTTATGTTTCTTATGGTCTCCCATAAGAATGAACCAATTTTGAACTGCCTGAAATGAATCGTAAGTAATTCTAGTCCTATTCTATTCCTGCACAAGCCTATGTAACAAATGTACATAATGCCAGGCTATGGTCTTCATTGGCTGTCTGTGAACAATGTCTGCTTTGACCCACCCCCAAACACTGAACACTTCCCCTCAATGCCTATGGTTGTTATGGCCCTGGTCGACAGATTTGCAGAAAACAAATTCACTTTGCATGCTCTTACAAAGAATGAGCACTCAGCTCAAATTGATAAGGTAAAACTATTGTTACTGTTCATATCACTGCGCGTAGGAAGCCTCAGCAGACTAAATCACAACACACTGGGCCATCTAACCAATCAGAGCAGAGTAGGCTTAATTGGACCAAAATCAGTCAGCTGATCACATCTACCTACAGGAATACAATGTCTATCACAGCATAATATATAAGCTCCTTCAGTACTATCAGCAGCTGTCGCGTTTCTCCGGAGCTAATTAGCCTCCTCCATCCCCAGCTCCTCCTCTCGTCCAGTCTGCATTCTGATTTCCCCTGATTCAGATTAAATTCCTGAATTATGTTGTACATTTTAATATTGACATTAAATGACATCTGCAATACATTGTTGGTTCTGTTCTGTTTACTCTAAGGGGGTTTATCGCTGCATGGATGCGCAGGGAGTTCTTGCCCAGAACAGAACCATACCTCCAATCCAAACTCTATGCTAATAGTCAATCATCTTTGACGACAGTGGTCCTGACAGAAATAAATTTTGTTGTACTATGGTTCTCCAATGTCAAACAGCTAACAGTGTTGTTTTTTAATTTATAGTAGTAATGTGGGCTGTTTGAAAATGATAACGTTCTTTTCTAGTTCCAGAAGTATGCAATACCACTTCTGATGTGTGGAAAGGATCCCTGGCCTTCAGAGGACGATGCATCTGAGGTTCAGACCGTCGTGTCACCAATGAACAACAAAATCATCCCAGAGTGACTTACCATTCACTACAGTCTGTTAGCGTTTGATAAAGGCACTTCTTTGCTTAAAGTGAGATCACGTAATGAATGCGGTTTGCTTTCCTGTATGTATTTCCTATTTACGTCGGTGAGGGGTGGGACATATAGAATGTATTGTCCTTTTTAAGAACAATAGCTTTTCTCAGATTCATTACTTGCTAATGCTATTCAGAACTAGCTAGGGACATTCTCATTCTAGACAGCATTTGATTGGATAAAAATGTGTGTGCAAAGTTGTGAAATACTCAGACCGGCCCGTCTGGCACCAACAACCATGCCACGCTCAAAATTGCTTAAATCACCTTTCTTTCCCATTCTGACATTCAGTTTGGAGTTCAGGAGATTGTCTTGACCAGGACCACACCCCTAAATTCATTGAAGCAACTGCCATGTGATTGGTTGATTAGATAACTGCATTAATGAGAAATTGAACAGGTGTTCCTAATAATCCTTTAGGTGAGTGTATGCATTTGGCAGACGCTTTTATCCAAAGCGACTTACATTGCATTCAAGGTACACATTTTTACATTTTGTCCCTGGGAATCGAACCCATGACCTTGGCGTTGCTAGCACCACGCTCTAATTGTTTGAGCTACAGGAAAGTTAACTTTGTCAAGTTGTTTACTAGCTTATAGATGACTTCAAAGCTAGAATTGTTCTTTTACACTTTTTAAACAGAGACTCCTTAAAAGAAATGTATCCTGCACAAATGTAAGCAGCACAACTGACTTCAACATTGATAATCAGAAATGTTTCTTGAGCAGCAAATCATCATATTAGAATGATTTCTGAAGGATCATGTGACAGTAATGATGCTGAAAATTCAGCTTTGATCACAGGAATACATTACATATTTAAATATATTACAATAGAAAATAGTTCTTTTAAATGGTAATTTTTTACTGTACTTTCGATCAAATAAATGCTGCCTTGGTGAGCAGAATAGACGCAAGTGTACAATTATAATTTTACAAATAAGAAAGTGACTATGATTCTAAAACCCTTAAATCAGCCAAGAACGCTACATCATCTGATAGTCATCTAAATCCCAAAGCCCCAGATGAATTTTGCAAAATAATCAGATTAATCTTTCTTATTACTTTCCAATTAAAGCAGCCTTAATCCATAGATCTACTGAGGGACACGTTCATTAGCACTGAAGTCTTTCCATAGCTGTACAGAATTAAGAACTTGTACATAAATAAGTGACACAGTTGTTTGTTTATTCATTAAGTTTATTCTGTATTAATCCTTAGAAAATAAAATTTCAATATCGATTAAAATCAAGTCCAGGCCAAAATAAATAGGAAAATTACAAAAAATGCATCAATACAAAACCTAGAGGGATATAATAAGTCATCTGCTACGAAGAGAAACCCTTTTTTCTTTTTCTTCATGGAATAAAACCATAACAGAGCAAAGATAAAGACTTTCAAATGAAGAACATCACCACGCATCTTTCCGTTACATATGTACATATGTTACACTATAATCTTAAGTTTCCTTACAGCATTAATAAGAAAAAGTATATAATAGTATAGCAACAACTCTAGATGAAAATGTGATAATCAACAGATGTGGCTCTGAAACTTGTATAATACTTTTTTCCATTTTTCTTTTGTTAACACATCAGTGTTAACAATACAGAGGAGTGCACTTCCCCCTACTCTCTTCTTCTGTTTGTCCCAGCATTGAAAGGTGAAATGTAAATGACATATAGATTTCACTAAACCGTACGCACAGTCACAGAAAAAGTACAAAATTCGCCCACCTTGATACACAAAATATGAATAGAAAACAGGGAAAACAAATTGCACGTTACAGTAATTTGTGCAAAGACGAACAGCAATGTGCTAATAGTAAAATCCCATTGGTATATTAAGAAACCAAATTTTTTCTTTCTATTCAGGAGTCCCTGACACGAGGTAAAAGTTAAATCTTTAGTTTTTTTGAAAAGCTTTTTCTTTGTTTATTAAAAATAATGCATATTTTATTGTCCTTACCAGTAATTGCTACGAATAGTACAATGTGCCAAGAGTGTGCATTGGTCCGTTTACAAGATACAGTATAATCGACATGAAGACCAGAACACAATGTTTCTTTTTTTTTTTTTCGCACGGATCATTTCAGCCCTTTCAGATGTGCACACGCAGTTTCATGACAGTATTCGGTTGACTGAAAAGCACAGTACTCTTTCAAAACACAAGAGATCAATAACACTCAAGAACAAGAATTTCCAACAAACCCCACGTTTCCCTTTATTTAAGCTGTAGTGAAGCTTTACACTTCAAGGCAGTGGCCTTTGCAGTCAAACTTTTTTTGGTTTTTTTTTGCCCATAGTACTCAGCATTAATTTGCCTGTTGGAAGTGACAAAATGTCAATTGAATTGATGTAATCCCATGTTGAGGCCTAAACACATAGATTTAACAACACCTTAAAAGGCAAAAACGCTCACAAAAAGGACGCTTCAAATGCTGATATGTTTCCCCTGCTCTAAAAGAGGTATTTCCAGAAGCCAGAGCTGAAGTGAAAGGTGAAAAAAAGCAAAATAAAAAACAAAAGTTGGGGAAAGGGGGTCAGTATTGCTTAACCAGTTTCTTGCCCTGCTTAAAGGGATAGTGCACCCACAAATGAAAATTCTGTCATAAGATACTCACTCTTATAATCATGTCTTTTTCTTCTACCCCAATACATTTTATTCCGGCATCGTACTTTTGTTTGACATTTTTGGAGCTTGGCAGACATGGTCACTATGATTACATTTACATTGCATTAATGCATTTGGCAGACACTTTCATCCAAATCAACAAGTGCGCTTTCAGACCTGTAGATTGTTTGCTTTGTTCCAAAACAGGGATTAAAATTGTTACACTACTACAATTTGTTCTTGGTTTGGTTCGCTTTCACAAGGCAACATAAGGACCAAATTGTCCTCTCATGCACCTGTATCCTGTTCCGGGATTTCACTCAAAGCGGTCATCCGTCAGGATTGGATAAACAACAGCGCCGCAGGATTATTGTGTTGTATTAAAGTCCCTTTGAGGCAAGTCATTTCACTTGGTCATTCAGCTTTAAAACACCTCTTGGGCAGCTATTTCTGTCATGCAAGTGCAGCTCATATCTCTTTGAATGGGGAAACATCAAATTCTCTAAAGCTGCTCACCAAGCTTACGATTAAATTTCATATTTGAAATCACCAATGAAATCTGACAACGGTTTCATAAATTTTGCTTCTAAAACACTCAAATCGCTGGACCAGCCAATGCACATGTGCAGTCATAAGCGCGCGTCTCAGAACACTGATGCTGCGTCTCAATCATAGGCTGTAAAAAAGATGGATGACGCACCTTCACTCTCTTCCATTGAAGTAAGTGAAGCCGCCAGTGTCCAAATATGGCACTAACATCTTGGAGCCCAAGTCTGCGCAGTAGTGAGCGCGAAGTGGAGCACTGATATCAAGGTACCGCCCACACTCCTGCCTAATCAATCGCACGCCACTGAAATTGTGAAATAAACAGTTATGGAAATGTAGAAATTAAAGTTAAAACTCCAATCTCCTCCCGAAGTTCCTGAAGAGGTCTGTTGGTGCCTCAGTGACTACTTCACTCAGAGAAGCCGTCAATCACACCTCCGTTTTAATAGCATCAAATAACTAACTAAAACCAAACTTATTTAATGAATGAACACTTGAACTAACATCAGCATGATAAAAAAAACTGCCTAAAATGACAGAAACCATCTTTGGAATTTTTTTTTTTTTTAAGTGTAATTTGGTTGTTTGTCTATGTCCCATTACATTACATGGAGAGGGCGGGGTTTATGACCTATACTGCATCCAGCCACCTGGGGGCGATCGAAACACTTTGGCTTCACTTTTCAGGACTCGTGTGGCAAGCTTTGTCCCAATTCCCATAGGCTTCATGTGCACTTTCTGTCTTGTGGACTTACAATGGCCACTGCGTGCGCATGTCCGTTAAGTCTTAAAGACTGTAGGGTGTCCCATTCGTCATTTAATGCCGTAATGACTTTACCAATTAGCGATTGGCTCTTTAATTTAGAAGTCTAAATTAGTCTTTGATATTACTCTACATTTAGAGCATGAATCAATGCTTCATCTTTATTTGGACAATTGATCCCTGACCAGATTTCAGTTGCGATTACCGTGTTCAAATATGCCTAAATGAACCAAACAAAGGGACAAAATGTGCCAGGTTCCGAAACAAATGCTCCAAACAAGCCAGGTGTGAAACGCCCTTTAATTGCATTTTTATTCCCTCTGATTCCAACCCATGTCCTTGGTGCAGCCAGTGCTATTCTCTACTGTTTAAGCTAGAGAATTTTTTTTTTTTTTTTTTTGAGTTTTCTTTTGAGCTTGAAAATGATCTTTGTGTTCCATGGGGAAAAAACAGCATGATGGTGGTGACTGTGAGTGAACAAAGACAGGATTTTCATTTTTGCCTGAACTGTTCCTTTAAGGATGCATGATGCGAACATACACTTCAAACAACCCAAAACTCTCCATAATCATATTTTGTCATCATAATCATCTTCATCATCATCATCATCATCATTATAAAACTAAAGGAAGATTTCAGTATTCAAAACACCTAAATACAATGGTGGAAATGAGTCGCTGATCAGAAACCCTTGCGCTATTTCTAGATCAGCTATAGATCAGCCAGTGGCAGCAGGCTTTTCCAAGTGGCAGCATGTTCCTGGTGAGGGTCGTACAGTTTAATTGCAGACTAATTAAGCAGCATTGTTAATGCACAAAGCATTTACCATTGCACCTTCCTGTGCACCTCCCCTGCACAAAATATGCAACGAAACACGCACACGAACCCTTAAAATGGGACAGACTCTTTCAATATACACAAACTAGAGCACGATTAAGACACGATTCTGTAAGCCCTACTAAATTCCCCAAAAAGGAGGTCAACGTTCGTGACCCATACTGCATACCGTAGATTTTAAGGGAACACTACGTACATTGGTTATGCTTATGAAACGGACACTGAGAAAACGGCTTGCATATCTTGTGCGGGTGTGTCACAGACATAACCTCATATAAAATTGGCTTTTTTGTTCTATACTTCTTTTCACAAACAAGTATGAATGCATATGAGCAAAGAATAAAGGCAAAGAATTTAATAAAGTACAGTACCTATTAAAATAACACCAAATTTTGTCTTTTCTGTAATGCAATAACATCAATTAGGATTAATATTGCTGCTTTTTTACAGTACATAATTACAAAATATATAATGTCTCTTTACAAAGTTTTTCTGTTGCTTTATATATTACAAGTCATTTACAGCATATTATGAAATATCAAACAGGCTATCCTAATTTAAAAAAATAACCTGTCTGCTAGTGCATTCAACACAAATGCTGAAATCCTCTTGAAATCCACAAACCTGCATGATATCCTTATTGTAAACCAGTGTTGTAGAATTAGCGTTTGTTCTCTAAAATATGCCTTAAACGGTACTAAAATAATCATACGGGGTGAGTCGAAACTACAGCCTTTGTGGAGGGATATGCCATACTTGCTTGCATTGAGCTTGCAACGTGCTTGATATGCAAAACCCTTAATAAAGTGACTGAGGTAATGACATATTCTTTCTGATTGTCATCACCTTGGAAACAGCCTGCCCCTGGGTACCTCGCCTCGCTGCTCATTGGTCCATTTCCTGCAGTGACGGTCCGAGCAGCCAATTAAAGTTCTGGGCGGTCCTTCTTAGCTTCTCCCCGGCGCCGTCGCCGGCAAGTTCCTGCGTGAACAGGAAGCGAGCTAGCGGCACCGATGCGTCCGTTCTTGTGGTGCCTTTCTGCTCTGCTGTAAAGGCACTTCTTTAGGTAGTAAGCCAATAAATATAGTTTATATTTTTTTGTTTCGCTGATCTGAGTTTCTGAGGAACAGCAGCAGCCGCTTACCAGGTGCTATAAAGTGGTAATGCATATCATTTCGTCTGCCAGGTCCTCCTCGTATGGCGGTCTGGGTTCTGGGTCAGGTTCCTCATCGCTGTAGCTAGCCGAGACATCCTGCAGCTCGTAGTCTCTGTGGCCCAGTATGGGGAACACGTTGACGCCATTGACTACTGGCGTAATGCCGCCGTTCAGGAGATGGCTGGCGGCGCTCTCCATCTCGTCGATGGTCATCTCGCACGCATCCGCGATCTCGTGCTTCGTGGCAGCGACAAACTTTGGATCCTTGGCGTATCGACCCAGTCCTTCTGATATCAAGACCTGCTCAAAGATGAGAAAGGATGAAGATCATGTAGTAACTGCCTGCAGAAACATTTTGTCCTGAAATGAGAAACTTTTCAAAAGAGGGAATGAAAACAGTGTCTTGTATACTTCTGACCTGGTTATGGGTTCAAATTATATTTAATCAAATTTAACGCACCAATTTTGTTGGTGATAATTTGTTGTGACTATTGCAGTGACTTTAATGCCCTTTTAATGTGGGCTTTATATAAATGGTTTACAATATTTAGTGAAACAATATTATGGTGCTTTTCCACTGCATGGTACAACTCGGTATCACTTAAATAGTACCACCTTGGTTGAGGTTCCAAGCGTGCCGTATCGATACTAAAATGTGACGTGTAAACATTGCAGATCACTGATTGTTTACAGAGAATTGACACTACCAGCATCATTGGATTTGCGACACGAGACACCAAACCAGCTTGAGCATTTAAAAATGAAGTGATGGTTAAAGGAATATATGGAGCCCAGAACGTCACCTGTAGGAGAAAAAAAAAAAAAAAAAAAAAAACCCGCAAATCCGTGCCACAGTTTTGCAATTCATAAACCAAACCCAAATTCTAACCCTATAGTAAGTACATGTAGTTAATTATTATTAGACAGTACTTAAATGCATATTACACTGTAACACGGACACCTTAAAATAAAGTGTAACCAAAAAAAATGTACATATTAAATATAAAATTCAACCCGCTAAAGTGGCCACTGCTGAAATCAACCCGCATTTGGTGGGTGTTAATGTGAAGCCCTGCTACTAACTACTATTTTGACTACTTACTGTACATCTCATAAATAGAAATAGGACTTCTGAGACTCACCGCCTCTACCAGGCTGGTAGCGCTACCTCTCTTCTGGTGGTACTGGTTTCTATACTCTGGTGGGACCTGCAGATGAACGGGTGAGTAGTTCCTCTGCTGGTACTCAGGATCATCAGTATACCATGAGCTCTTCCTGATGGATGAGTGACTGCTGCTAGCGCTGTCCTTCAGCGGACGGTCCACGCGGATCAGCGGCGTGTAGTACGGCGTTCTGTCATCACTTGCAGGAGTTGGAGGAGGTGACGCCCACGATCTGGTAGATCGAGTAGGTGAAAGCCTGCGAGCCCTGCTGGAGTCTAGACCCGCTACCGCCATCACCTGGAACAAGTACAGTGGTCAATTTAAACGCATTGTTGTAATACACAGTACTTAGTAAATATACTGCACATAATACTATACTGGCATGTAGGATAAGTCATATTTATTAATTTTTCACTAGTTGGTTTGGTTAAACCCTACTGTCATATTTAGGTGATACCTGATGTTGCATGAGATGTAATGGAAGAGCAGTTCGCTGGTGAGGAAGATCATCGTGACTACCTTGTCTGCGCAGACACTCAAAATTGAATGACGGTCTCCGATTACCTATAAATGAGAGATATTAATATCTTCTAACATAGGACCTATTTCTACAGAACAAACCAAATGCAATTTTAAGTATGGAACCTCAAGACTTGCCTTGTGGTGTTGGAGGAAGTAGTCTTCTCTTTGGTGACCTACTACGTGGATCGTGATAAAGGGGCTGCTCGTCATCATCATAGTAACTGTCAGGATGGTGGTAACCCCGTGGCGTCTCATACTCCTGGTCACTGTTGGGGTACCTGCATAGGGTATGAATACGTTTTTGTAAATATAATTTATCTATAATTTGTTGTGTGACACAAAAGTCACAATAGTTTTACCTTTCACCCGACAGCATACTGTCATCTTCATAAAACTCCTCTCCGCTGTAGTACTCTCCAGAGTAACGGTCTTCTTCATACTCCTCTTCACGGCGTATAGTGGGTCGTCTTCTGTCGCTGCCCTGCGACCTGCGTGAAGGTCAAGAGGTCAGCGAGAGGCCGATTAGATTGTGGTCAACGAGTCAGCAAAAGACCATGCACTACCATGCAGACGTACGGCTCCAGACTGCAGTGACGCAGTTAGACCTCATTAGTAAACAAGAACAATAGCATTGAGACAGCAGTCAGCATTTAATAGCCTTTCTAGCTTTTGCATGTAGTATTTAGACAGTAGCTAGTCTCAACTCAAAGATGTTCTACTTGGAAATGTCCTTGCACTGAGTCTAGATGTCTTCAATGACTGAAGTACAGACCTTAAAAGTAAATACTCTACATTTAATGGAGACAAACAAAAATGTAGCTGTGAAAAAAGTAAAGTCTGTTTAATAAGGTATACTGTGCTGGAGAGCTTAAAGGGATAGAACTTAAAGGAATAGTTCACCCACAAATGAAAATTTTATGTTTATCTGCTTACCCCCAGGGCATCCAAGATATAGGTGACTTTGTTTCCTGAGTATGTCCAACAGCCTTCAGCGCACGATCACTTCTGGTAAGTGAGCTCAATGTACAGATTGTACCTGATCTGGCGTAGAGATACGCGCAAGAGATTACTTCCAGCGCTTACGTAAACTATGCCAGATTGTGTACATTGACCTCACTTACTGGAAGTGATTGCACACTGAAGACTGTTGGACATAGTGGTGTAAAAAAATTATATAAATACTGTTCGGTTCCTTACACAAATGGAACTTTTCGTGTCTTAAGACATCAATGTGTTGTCACGAGCCGCAGGGTTTAATATGGATTTGTCTGTACATGTTTTTTTTACTCATAGATTTTGCTACCATTCACATGTATTATACGACTGACAGACTGCAACGGTTGGAGTTAAAAATCAACTATATCTTGGATGCCCTGGGGGTAAGCAGATAAACATAAAATTTTCATTTTAGGGTGAACTATCCCTTTAAAGTGCTACTAAATTCACTCTTCATGGTGAAAGTAGCTGTTTTTAAAGTCCCCCTGTATTCAATTAGCCTGGATGCCAGCCGAACTTAGCCCCGCCCACAACATTTGAAGTCGGCAGTTCGGTCTGGACTTGATCCGTTGTGGAGTAACTATGCCCGAACAGAAGCTGTTCGGACCAATCAAATTGTGGGGTCGGGCTTTATACGATGATTGACAGATAACGCAACGTAATCATCCACGTCACCAAAGGGCGCTTGGGTTTAATTAGTTCTAATCCTAAACGGAGAACTTGTTCGTATATATGCATTCACCTTTATTATTTCTCTCAAAAAATGGTGATTGTGTTAGTAAATACTCTGTGTATCCTTAAATTCTTTGTTACAACACATTGGCAAAGATCGATTACACTCTTCTTCTACTTCTTCCAACATGCGTGCAGTTGAGTTCTGTTGACCCTAGCAGCAGCAAATGTAATTTCAAATGTAAATGTAAAGTCGTCTAGCAACTCTCCGTTGGCTTGCGAGCCTGAAAAACCAAACTTTAGTCAGGCCAATCACATCGTGTATAGAGTCGGTGGGCAGGGTTAACAATGACGGCATAGTTGCTGCGGTTCTGCATGCTACTTGGAAAACAAAGAAGCTGACGAACAGCGGTCTTCTGAATAGGCTTTGGCCGTGACTCTGGAAGACTTGAAGTTAAGCTTTTCTTTGAGAAAAGAACAAAGAACGGCAATGAAGTCATTCTTAAAAAAAGGAAGAGGTGTTCGGAGTTTTGCCGACTGGATACGGCGAAAGTTTAATCTATATCAACTAGCTCCACCTGGATATACGCCGGGCAGGAAGGCTGTCGTGCCGCAGTGAGGCAATTGGCCTTCGAAGGATGCAGCCTCTGAATTGGGACGCAGCTAATGTTTGTATTTCCTGCTTGACAATTAGCTACTGCATGGACCAGCCGTGTGAACAATCTCTCCTGCGTGTCTTCGGCAATTCCTGTGGAGTTTTTCTAAGCCTCTTCTTGTCTAATAACGCTTAGTTGACTATTGGGGGCATCAGTGACTACAACTTTAAATTACTGCCTCAAAATAGCTTCTCCACCACTGTGTGCGCATGTATGTTGATACTACATCTATCCCTCCCAGCCATGCTTTTGTAAAAGATATAGCATCTACTCTAAAGTCTATATACTAAACAGACTAGCAACCCCACAGGCCAATATAAGACATCTCAACATTCCTGCAGAGGTGAACTTAAAGGACAACTCTTGTTCTAGAAAAATAAGGCATATACTTAACTAGAAATAAACACTGTGTTTAAGTGTTATTTACATTTCTATAAAAGTATTAATCTAATGAGTCATCCTTTAAGGCAAGCATTTCATTTTGTTAGCACCAGTTATCAAGCAGACACATGCAGCAAGCCCCTCCTCTTTCCATTCATCACCCAATCATGACACACAGAGACTCAATGACTTCCTAGCAACTCTTTCCAGTTTTGAAAGTCAATCTGTGTGTGTGTGTGGTGTGTGTGTGTGTGTGTGTGTGTGTGTGTGTGTGTGTGTGTGTGTGTGTGTGTGTGTGTGTGTGTGTGTGCAAGGCCCTGTCCCATATAGCGCCAGTCAACCAGTCTTGTGGACTTTTGCAGATATGTAAAGTCAACATCAAGCGCCATGTGGGACGGGGCTCAGATAGAAAGCCCAACGCCATTACCCACCGGTCACAGTTCTGCTTATCATTCACTGTCTGTTTTTATACAAGCAACAGTACCTGCTATGTAAACATATAATACCTAATGGAACATACCTAATATACGTCTCATAGTAGCGCCTTCTGTTCCAGAAAGCAGAGAGATGGTTAAGAGAAAGCAGCATTTTGGTTAGGAAGGAAAGAGAGAAAGGTGGAGAAAAGCAGGGAAATAGGGAAGGGGAATGGATGGGCACATATATCATACAGTATATACAGGATATATACAGCATTTTTATATATGTGAGGCTGTTTTCACACTTCGATGGCTTCGAATTTGGACAAACGCAGAGGATGTGGTTGAATTACACCACATCCTCTGCCCCTCACATGACGTTTTACATTGCATTATTTTGGTTTGACTAGCTCAATAAGCACCAAATACATGGAAAGTTTGGTTCTCTTTACTTTTTGAAGTTACAAAATGACTGTGGAGGGTCTAAAAATTAATTTGATTAATTTTGGGGTCAGTCTCCCAAAATCTGAGCCACCAAAAGTGACCTTTATTTGCTTATAAATGAACCAATTGGTCAAAAAACAAATCTGTTTTCTCTGATTTCTTGGGACAGTCGAACAAGGATTTTAACAAAAACTTTAGTTTTTTTTGTTAATCATACAAATGTTGTATGTTGACCAGATCAGTTCCCATTAATCTTATTAATACATTTTTGAAACCCCTCCCCCAAAATGGCCTTAAAGTGATGAGAAAGGAAGTAAGGCTAATCTCAAGTCAGCCATTTTGTTTGTTCATCTCATAAAAAAAATTCTGACTGAGCACCTCAAATGGACTCGGGTCCGCACCAAATGCTCGAGAGTGAAAACCAACACACTCTCTAATTGCTGGCTAAATTAATTTGTGCAATCACATTTGTACATTTGTGTACTGCTCATGCCCCAATGATGGTTAGGTTTTGGGATGAACCGTCATGCTAAACTTTTCTAAAAATCATACTTCCCACAAATTCAAATGAAATCAGCACCTTATAAAATAGTTGTTTTCACATGAGATCAAGTTTGTGAAAACACCTTGAAGAAAACATGGTATCACCAAGGTCAGATAATGGACCAGCATAGTTGAGAGCAAGACAATGGGTGGGACAGGGGCCATGGGGAAAAGTGCTAAAAAGAAAATGTATTTAAAATCTAATGGTCCAATGGTAATGGTTCAGAGGGTGTGGTCACATTAGCTAAATTTTAGGCTAAAAAGGTCAATTTTCTATTGTCAATAGTGTAGTAAAGTATGAAGAACTGCTCACACAGTAGTCACTGCCAAACCAAGCTGCTTTCTGTTGATTAACGCAGCAAATTTATGGGACCAACTTGAACCTGTTGTGAAATCTCCATGGGGAAATCTCACACAAAATTCCCAAGTGCCTGAATTCCTATTGAAAATGGATGTTGCATGCAAAAATACACTGAACAGTAAACGTGACCACACCTTAAAGCTGATGATAATGCAAATGAATGATCCTCTAAATGCATAAATGTAAATGGATGCAGAGTTTAAAAGTCACTTTATTGTTTTCCAATCTACTAAAAAAAGTACTTAAAGGTGCAGTAAGCGATTTCTGAAAAACGCTGTCTAAAGTGAACCGGACCATAACACACTTGTAGCCAATCAGCAGTAGGGGGCGTCTCCACTCATGATGGGGGAGGAGAGAGCATTAGCAAGAGGGAGATTTGAAGAAAGACTGTAGAAAGAGAGATGGCTGAGAGACATTACAAAAGAGAAAAGGTCAGAGGAATATCACTGGAAAAAGAAGGGTTATGATTAGGCAAAAGCTTTAGGACTCGCATTAACATTAGAATAGCTTTCCAGTGCTGGCCTGAAAACTTACGGTATTCGACTACAATTATATTTTGCTTCGCTTCTGTTATGATAAAGAGACATCCATTCTTGCATTGGGGGTGGAGCAATGAAGGGATGTGCGTGTTCAGAAATAACTTGCTGCACCTTTAATAAGTTGCATAAACATCCTTTCTGAAGCAATTCCAAACAATCCGAAGGGATCAAAGGAATTGGTTTAAGAAGCTGATGATATTCATGAGATTACAAGCATTCACCTTTGCCCGTGTGGGGTCCTGGGCTTTTCATATTCTCCATAGTACGATCCCGGGTAGCCGTTAGCGGGCATATGCTCATAGTACCGATTGTGTCCTCCGTTAGGTAAACTGGACATGTTGGCATTGTTTAGGTTGATGTTGGTAGACTTGGGCGACTTGTTGTAGGAGTTGTGATGATGATGGTGATGATGGTGGTGGTGGTGGCGATGATGGTTTTGTTGCGCCATGGCATTGGCGCGGCCCAGGCGCCCCACAGGCTGGTCCATGTGGGCGTAATGTGGGGGTGGCTGCACCTGCAGGGGGCGCTGTGTGGCGTTCGTCTGGTGGCCGGAGCTCCTCCGGGGGTCTCCGTTTATGTGGTTAACATGGTTGCCAAAGAGTCCTCCATTTCGCTGTGAGGAAATACTTGTTTTTGTTAGTTCAAAGAAATGTGCTATGGATGAAAATATAACGCCATATCTGAGTTTTCACAAATGAAATAAGGGCTTAAAAAAAGCCAATTCACACCAAGAACAATACTTGTGAAGATGACTATATCCACACTAATGGACAATAACGTTCAGTTTATTATAATAGTGTGCTGCAGTTTTGTCTTCGGCCACTTTAAATGGATTCTGATTGGCTGTCAATGTTTTTAACATTCGTCAGGTGGAAAAAATTATTCTGAAAGTGAGGCCAACGATATTGTACATCTGTGTCATTATCGTTACATGTGGAATTTGCTATTCTCAGAATCAGAATGATTATTAAAAGTTTAGTTATCGCCCTTGGTGTGAATTGCCCTTAAAGGGATAGACATACAGGCTGTGCTGACTTTCTTGCTGTCAAAAAACTCAGGAAATTTATCCCACACAACCTTTTATTATTTTGTGAAAAATTAAATATGGCGTCCTTGACCATTTATCCAATGCTAAAATATATGAGATTGACATTTTTAATGATCTCATGGGGAAAAAGAAGTTGGAAAGGAGGTAAAATGGCGTATGGTGTGAGTGAATTTCATGAACTGATTAAATCTGAACTGAATTTGAAATCAAGAGAAATGCAGATATAGTGGATTACACTGGGTTATCTATATATGCTACGCTAAAGCTAACAGTTATTACTAACAAACCTGTTTTAACCGTCGATGATATTGAAATCAACAACTGATTGTCAACTTGGTGAATTTATTTCTGTTCAGTGTCTTAATCTTAGACTTACAGCATATGTACTTTATGTACGTCCTCCAGGGATGGCGAATAATTCATTGCAACTCCCTTAAGGAACCGTTACTACTCAACTCAGAACTGGTAAAGACAGATCGGTTTTATAAGGAGAAAGGGGTCATAAAAGGTGAGTAATTTACCCTATAAATTTCTTCGTCCTCCTCTGGCATAAAGTCTACTAGCTCATCATCCTGCAGGTCACATGATATTGCACGGCGTATTTCTGGCCCAATGTCATGCAGCGTACGGAGGCCAGCCTGTAACCGTGACGACAAGATAGCTAAGGACCTGTTCTTCAATGGAAAGCCCTTGAACAGCAGCGACATGTTGAAAACGAGACCCTCACACACACATGCCACCAGGGGGCAGTTTACCAGACACATTGACACAAACAGGCTTGACGAGACAGTTCCAGACAGGACAAATTCATGACAGATGACAAGAAATCACAGTAGACAAAGAGGAAAAACACCAAAGCTCTTCCATAATTGTACACTACAACTAATATACTTACTATCTTTTACTGTGACTTTCTAAGGACTGTATTAGCCACAGATGCTATTTTGAAATATTGCAAACTTTTTGGTTATCAACAAAACATTTTAAGTGTAAAAGCAATTCTATTGTTAGTTAGAATTTTTTCACACTAAAAACCTCTAAACAAAGATTATGTTTGCAAAGAAATCAAACACATTCACAGTGTTTGATTTATGAGGATGGAGACCAACAGAACGTCTTAAAACAATGATACATGAATTATAACTCTGAAGTGATGGCAAACACACACTTCAAACCACATGTAAAACAGACAGAAATACATTTACAGATCACCATCATCACACAGAGGGATCCATATTCAAGCTAAAACAATATTAGCACATCCAGAAACAGAGAGATACAGTTGAGGTAAAGAAGGTTTCATGCAAAGGAAATAGTTTATTCAGTCAAACTTGTTTAAATTATTCTAAATCATACAGGGTATTCACACTGACAGTCATTTGCTTTTGACTAACAACAAAATCGGCTCCAAATTTGGAGCTTCTTCTATTGTAAAAACGCCTACTTACGGAAATATATAATGCTATGGAAAACTAAAGTTATTAAAGTGCCCCTATTTTGCTATTTTAAAGGGTCTTCATTTTATTTTGGCGGTCTCCTACAACAGGTTTAAATGCTTCAAAGGTCAAAAAACATTTTCTCATAATATACATATACACCACATTTTTCAATTCTCAAACGACTCGATGGATGAATGACTCGATGGCAGTCTCTCTAAATCCCGCCTTTCCTTGAGCTACTCTGCTCTGATTGGCCAGATCGCCCAGTCTGTTGTGACTGGTCCACCGCATACAGCGCATGTCAGAAGCTAACGCCCATTACCATAACTGAACTTCAGCTCCATCCGGAGGCTTCCTAAAGCTCAGCGATGGTACACACTGTAAAGACCGTAACGATGGCGTGATTTTACCATATCAATCCGAGCACGAGTCCGATGATGAAACATTGAAAGAACTAGTTATTCAACCCAAACCTCCATCGCAAGGACGAGATGAGCAGGACGTTTCTCAGTGATACGCGACTGAGTTTGAGGTACATTATGAGATGTTTCAACTGTAATTCCTCAACATCAGCGCTAAAGTGTATGTCTATCAACAAACCGATGTGTATATTTCTAATTTATTGTGGTGCAGAGAGACTGATTCATCCATCGAGTCATTTGAGAACCATACGTTATCCCAGCACTAACGTGAACGACTGATGTAACAAATGTTTGTAAAATTAATCTTGCTCCATCCTTTACCTTTACTCAAAGTAGTAAGAACGACAGACAATCTGCATTAATACACAGTTTTAGGTTATAGTGGCCCACAGCTGCTTAGCAGAAGTAGCCTGAGTTAGCCTGTTAACTTGCATTATATAAAACACTAAACGTATTTTGAACACCCGGTACAAAATATACACTACCAGTGAAAAGTTTAGGCACACTTTCCTATTCTCTTTGATTTGATAAAAGGCGAGTCATTTACCCTATACATTTCTTCGTCCTCCTCTGGCATAAAGTCTACTAGCTCATCATCCTGCAGGTCACATGATATTGCATGGCGCATTTCTGGCCCAATGTCATCTTTACTCAAAGTAGTAAGAACTCAAGAGATTTAAGAAGCAGTTGTCAGTAAAATGACGTGTTTGAGGGTGGGAAAAGTTGTTTGCAGGCGGACATAACGTAACGCAGCGAGATTCAAAATACAAACGACTCGTATAGGCGGTTCAGAGTCGCTTCTTTCTTGGACTTGGTGCTGGTAACCCAATGCACAGGACAATGGTGACACAAGAATAAAAATATTCATGATTTTGAAGCTGAAAATACAGAATTATTTTAGTCAAATATGCTTGCACTCAGTCACTGACGAGATATACTGTATTTAAAATAATGTAGGCCACTTTTTACTGGTAACATAAGACATTTGGCAATATTATTATAATTATTATAAAATATACATATTCATCATTATACACTCACCTAAAGGATTATTAGGAACACCATACTAATACTGTGTTTGACCCCCTTTCGCCTTCAGAACTGCCTTAATTCTATGTGGCATTGATTCAACAAGGTGCTGAAAGCATTCTTTAGAAATGTTGGCCCATATTGATAGGATAGCATCTTGCAGTTGATGGAGATTTGTGGGATTCACATCCCGGGCACGAAGCTCCCGTTCCACCACATCCCAAAGATGCTCTATTGGGTTGAGATCTGGTGACTGTGGGGGCCATTTTAGTACAGTGAACTCATTGTCATGTTCAAGAAACCAATTTGAAATGATTCGAGCTTTGTGACATGGTGCATTATCCTGCTGGAAGTAGCCATCAGAGAATGGGTACATGTTGGTCATAAAGGGATGGACATGGTCAGAAACAATGCTCAGGTAGGCTGTGGCATTTAAATGATGCCCAATTGGCACTAAGGGGCCTAAAGTGTGCCAAGAAAACATCCCCCACACCATTACACCACCACCACCAGCCTGCACAGTGGTAACAAGGCATGATGGATCCATGTTCTCATTCTGTTTACGCCAAATTCTGACTCTACCATCTGAATGTCTCAACAGACTCATCAGACCAGGCAACATTTTTCTAGTCTTCAACTGTCCAATTTTGGTGAGCTCGTGCAAATTGTAGCCTCTTTTTCCCATTTGTAGTGGAGATGAGTGGTACCCAGTGGGGTCTTCTGCTGTTGTAGCCCATCCGCCTCAAGGTTGTGCGTGTTGTGGCTTCACAAATGCTTTGCTGCATACCTCGGTTGTAACGAGTGGTTATTTCAGTCAAAGTTGCTCTCCTATCAGCTTGAATCAGTCGGCCCATTCTCCTCTGACCTCTAGCATCAACAAGGCATTTTTGCCCACAGGACTGCCGCATACTGGATGTTTTTCCTTTTCACACCATTTTTGTAAACCCTAGAAATGGTTGTGCGTAAAAATCCCAGTAACTGAGCAGATTGTGAAATACTCAGACCGGCCCGTCTGGCACCAACAACCATGCCACGCTCAAAATGGCTTAAATCACCTTTCTTTCCCATTCTGACATTCAGTTTGGAGTTCAGGAGATTGTCTTGACCAGGACCACACCCCTAAATGCATTGAAGGAACTGCCATGTGATTGGTTGATTAGATAATTGCATTAATGAGAAATTGAACAGGTGTTCCTAATAATCCTTTAGGTGAGTGTATTGTGACACGATATATTGTTACACCCCTACAAAAACCATAACGGGGCTCTTTAAAATCGATAAATAGTTTTAAAATAAAAACAAATCAAACCATTAACCGTGACCATTAACCAACATCAGATAACTGTGAACATGTGAATGTTTTGTTCAATTATTTAAATATTAACTTTAAGTCTTCCCTGTAGCTCAAACAATAAGAGTGTGGCGCTAGCAACGCCAAGGTCATGGTTTCGATTCCCAGGGAAAGCAAGAACTGACAAAATGTAAAAATGTGTACCTTGAATGCAATGTAAGTCGCTTTGGATAAAAGCGTCTGCCAAATGCATAAATGTAAACGTAAATATTTTTGGTCATAGAGGTTCAACTAACAAAAAGAATCAATTATATAACACAATAATTCAACATAAATGGCTTTCCGAGAGAGTTTGCAAGCGAATGTAATTTCTGTCAGTGTGAACACACCTCAAGGCCAAAACCAATGCACTCACAATGTAAGCTCGAAAATATCAATTTGAAAACAGTAATATGCCACTTATTGATACAATGAAGAAAATTTGATCTCCAGAATACACACATACCTGCAGGGCGATGGCTGTGTTGTTCTGTGCTGGGTGAACGCCCACCAGGCCTTCCTCTTTGCGTTTCTTGAATTTCCTAAAGTAGTCCTGTATCAGGAAAGTGGCATAGAACTTCCCCACCGTTACCTCATCATCTGAGTGAACAGACCACACACACGGCTACGGTGTCAGCAATTAGCTTCAACGCACGCATACACACCTCCGCGTGTGTACTGACGCCAAGAGATGCTTTGTGTTATTCTAACTATGTAGTCATTGAAAAACAGCTACAATCTGTGAATTAAATTCTAATGAAACCTTCAGAATTGTCTGGATTTCTACACAAATGGCTCCTAAAATGGGACTTAAGTCTAGATAATAAACACAGACAACATATGCTGTAGATCACAAGACCCCAACACGTTTTGCTGTAGTTATTTTGAAGTTCAGTACAAGCTCCTTTAGTCACCTTCAGTGTAACTACAGTACACTACTGTTATTTCAAGGCTGTATTTATTTGATCAAAAATACAGCAAAACAGTAATATTGTGAAATATTATAATAACTTAAAATAACCGTTTTCTATTTAAATATATTTTAAAATGTTAATTTATTCATGTGATGCAAAGCTGAATTATACTCCAGTTTTAAGTGTCACACGATCCTTCAGAAATTATTTTAACATGCTGATTTGCTGCTTAAGAAACATTAATATTTACATTAATATTTTTGTGGAATCTGTCATACATTTTCCCCAGGATTCTTCAATGGATAGAAAGTTCAAAAGAAAAATAAATAGAAATCTTTTGTCACATTCATCAACTTGATGAATCTTTGCTGAATAAAAGTATTAATTTCTTTAAAAACAATTATCTTACTGACCCCAAACTATTGAGTTTACTATAATAAATATTTTATAATAAAATGTTTCCAAATGGCACTTGAAAAAATGTTTCTAGATTGCATTTTAAAGCCATTCATGCAAGAAATATAGATAATTACAATGAATAATGATTAGATTTACAAACGTTTATATACAACTGCAATATAAAAGCAATCAAAAGTCAAAATAAAGTAATCTAAGACAAGTTCCTATGTATTTCCTGTTGAAAACTTGGACAGGACAATTTAAGCGGGTAGTTATGTTTTGAAGCATAGTAACTGGATTCTAGCTGGTTTAAGCTAGTCCAAGACCATCCTGGACCAGCAGCAAACCAGATGCTAGCTGGTCAAACAGCTAATGACTAGCTTGGACCAGCTAGAAACCAGCTATCTTATTCCAAACATAGCTACCAGCTTAATGCGATGTCGGGAGGAGAATATTTCGTATTCATGGTTTAGCACCCATCAGACATCTGAAAACATATTAGTATTAGCACATTAGCATTAGCATAGCAACTGTGAGAGAGATTACTGGATGTTGGGGGGAGGGGGTGCAAAGAACTGCATCAGCTAAGCCATCTAACTAAATGGGTTAAATCTTACCAAAATCTAGTCTTATGTGTGCTTACATTCTACTGGGAACATGCAAGCAAGCAGCACTGAGCAATATGTATTAGCACATTAGCATTGCATTTCTGTGGGTGCGTTTGTGCATGTCTAATATAGCCTACTGTTTTTGCATATGTATTTTGATCCTCTATGTGTATATAAAGTTGTGTTCATGTATGTGTAAGTGTGTGCGTGAGAATCATTCTGAAGCAGGGGTCTGTGTCACTTTTTTAAACAAGCACTTTGGGGACATATCAGGATAGAAGAGGCAACATTAGTTCCATGCCACCACCCTAAAACAGAATTGCTTCAGAATATTCTGAAGATTTGAACTTTTACATGAACAGATAAGACAGTTAATGAGGAACGGAAGCTGTGGAAAAGCTCAAGCAGATACAGGAGAGAGCGTGACAGCATAGAAAACAGAGAGAAACAGACATTTTTAGAAGGACACAGCATGCCTGAGTTGCCATGCAAGCCCAAAGCTCAACACATAAACACACATACACACACGCACCTTCTTCAAATCCTCCAACCATATACTCATACACACAAACACACATCATTGAGGTTCCAGTGTGGACGCAGTGAAAGTACTGAGCAGGAGAGGAAAGCATTTGCGACACATACGGAACAGAACAAACATTGCAGAGACCCGACCAGGAGAAACTGGGAAAAAGCTAGTGCGACAACTGGTGTGTGTGTGTGTGTGTGTGTGTGTGTGTGTATGATGCAAATGTACAGTATGTGTGCATATGCTACATGTGGGAAAATAAATTGTATATTATATTTATACAAATATTTTTGTTCTTTTCTAAATGGGTGATTTAGGTTTGAGTTAAAAGATGCAGAAGTTAGTGCTGTTGTGTATGTGTATTCCATTAGCAGCGACAAGCTCTGAGATTTATAACTGACCACCAGCAGGGGGCACCACTTGATCCAGAAGTTTCATGCTTGTTCTCTTCCAGATCTTCTTAATCACGGCTCGGAGCTCTTCATTCGCCTGCTCTAGGTTACCTAGGTCAAAACACACACCATGTTATCAACACAACTATAAAAGATTGTTTATACTCACTACCATCAACTAGGGCTGGACAATATTGGTAGTAAAATAAGCAAATTTTCAATATTTTGATGGCTATAGTTATGCTCTGAAATGGCTTTAAAATGGTGATCAGATGAACCATGATTTTTATGAAACAGAGATATGAATGTTTAATACAAGAAATAGAGTAAAAAAATCTTTTCCACAGTCTGTTTTTCACTAAACGAACGCAAAAACTGTTTATATTTTAGATGATATTACGTACCAATATACAGCTGGGATCAGTTTTTTTATTCTTTATTTAATAATAAACAGAACAGGTTTAAAAACTGTTTCTTGAACAGGAAATTAATGAGTAGTGATGCTGAAAACTACATTTCATTTTAAAATATAGAAAACGGTTATTATGTTGGCTATCTATCTAAATCATGTGCTAAATAGTGTTAACAACATGCTAATCATGCTACCAATGTGCTAAATCATGCTAGCAACATGCTTTGTGCTAATTGCAACATGATAATTAATGCTATCAATTGCTGCGTCTCATTTCGGAGGCTGTGTCCTCCCGAGGTCACATTTGAAGGCTGCATACCATCATCAATGATGTCTAATTTAAGAAAAGTAACTAATAAAATTGACTGTTAATCCTTGTGAGGTGTAAAATACTGTAATTTATTTCTTACTTTGCAAACTAACGGTTACTTTTCTTAAATGAGATCACTCCCAAGACATAAGCAGCCTTCAAATGTGACCTCCGGAGGACGCAGCCTTCGAAATGAGACGCAGCAATTGTGTTATAATGTGCTAACAATGTGTTAATACATGCTAGCAACATGCTAAATTAAAAATGCTAGAAATGTGTTAAAACGAGAGAATTAATGCTAACAATATACCAAACAATATTAATTCATGCTAGCATTGTGCTAATTAATCCTAACAATGTTAAAAAAATGCTAGCAATGTTAAAACATGGTAGAAATGTGCCAATTCATGTTAGCAATGTGCAAAACATGCTAATTCATGCTAACATTGTGCTAATTCATGCTAACATTGTGCTAATTCATGCTAACAATGTGCTAATTCATGTTAGCAATCCATCCATCCATCCATCGACTGCGATTGCTTTAAAAGTACTTTAAACTATTTCAAACTGAAAACCTTCTTCAAACTTTCTGGTCAAGCTTTCTCAAGCCAACTTCAAAGTTTGTCTTGACAAACTTTTCTATCTAGTTTTAAATTGTAATGCAGTCTTGGTGAGCATAAGAGACTTTTTTACCCCAAACATTTCAATGGTAGTGTAACTACATAGATTACCTGTTTTTAACTATATTTCACTGAAACGTGTAACTTGTATGACTTGTGTGTCATACAGGTTATACATGTACATAGGACAAAAGAATGATGTCTTTTGTCCTAATTTCAGCAGTACAGCAAAGAACTCACGTACCTTCCGTTTTGATCTTCAGTGCAGTTCTCACGAGAGCAAAAAGGGTAGCGTTAAACATGACAGTGCCATCACTGTTCAGGGGCATGTTCATAGCCACCAGTCTCTGGAATTGAGAAAGAACGACAGAAAGAGAGATAGAGAGGATGGGTTGAGTGTGCTTGCAAATGTTTAAACACATTATTAATAAATGTTTATGTCTTACCTTGCAAGCGACTCTATGAGGACAAAGTTTCCCAAATCCAAGAGGAGGCTGAATCCGCCGTAACAACGTGACTACATCGAGATGCTTTATTCTGCCTCTGTGATAAAAAGAGAGAAACATTGAAAAATCCCATTTGCTCTTCATTTCATTACTATCATGGACAAGCAACTGGCATATTGTGATTTTCCTTCCTACAGGTACATTCACATATCCTTACTTGGCCTCTGGATCATACTCTGACCAAATCCTCTTGAATTCATCAAGATGATGTGGCCCCAGAATCGACCAATCACGGGTCAGATAGTCAAAGTTGTCCATGATGACAGCCACAAACAGGTTAATGATCTAAAACAAGATATCATTCAATTTGATTCACATGAACATGAACTTTAGAGAACAAAATTGTTTATAATTCTCCCTAGAAGAAAAAAATCCTTTGGGGCTTCAAAATGACAAAACCATTACTAAAGAGACCAAATTATGGAAGCTTGTTTCTTCCACAGAAAAAAAAACCTTTATTTTCATAATTTTCAGAGTTTATATCTGACAACTCTCACATTTTTCTTGCAATTCTGAGATATAAACTCAGGATTCTGAGAAGAAAAGTCAGAAGTGTGAGATATAAACTTATAATTTTGACTTTTCCCTCACAATTACAAGATTTTTTATTTCATTTTTTGCCAAACCAAAACCAAAAAGTTTAATTGTGAGATGTAAACTCGCAATCCTGATGAAAAATATGAGTTTTAAATTAAAAACAAAGTAATTTAAATTACTTTTTTTTTCATTCTGTGGAGAAAACAAGCTTCCATACCAAATATTGCCTTTAATAAATTCTAAAAATGCTTGAAGGAGGACATTTAATACTAATTACTAGAATAATATTTAAAGATAATATTATTCTAGTAATAATTAGAAAAAAATCAAAAGGAAGTCATTAGTGTGTGTGTGTGTGTGTGTTTGTGTGTGTGTGTGTGTGTGTGTGTGTACCAGGAAGGCGCAGAGCATGTAGAAAGTGATGAAATAGATGATGGCAAAGCCACTCCCACAGGTCATTTCTTCTCCAGGGTTATAGTCTGATTCCGGGTCACACAGTTTCCCTGGCATACATGCCAACATGATCTCCTGCCAGGCTTCACCTGTTGCACATCTACAACCCAAAACACCCAAACAATGAGTTCTCTCAAACGTAAAACTCACAAATTAAAGAACACAGACGCAGCTGGATCATTTCCATAATGACCAACGCAATCTACCAGTTAGCGCCTGGTTTAAGACGTGTTATTTTTGGGTGGTAAATAATGTAAATTGATGAGTAAATTGACGAGCGCAAACCTTTGTAAATCACCTCGCATTTAAATACTCTCCTCCCATAAATTTGGTGTCTGAAAGGGAAACTCCTAGAAATGCATATGCAATAAGGTCAGCCACAATAACTCTGTCCACACCTTTTCAGCGCTAATTTTTCACTGCGTGTCTTTAGTAAATCCTGACAGTAGTTTATTAATGCCAAAAGAGGGTTTGCGCTGGCGCAGGCTGTTAGTAAATCTGGCCCTTAAACTCCTAGATGAACCAACAGCATAAAATAAAGAGACAAATGCAACGGCATCTTCATAAAGATTTAAAGCTTTAACATCTTCACCGTGACATTCACTGACCTGAAGAGCAGAAGTACAGCCTGGGGGAACGTCTGAAAGTTGTTGTTCCTGTTGATTTGTGTGTGGTCCACCATGGCGATTTTCCCAAACACCTGAAAGATGGAGGGAGTTCCACCGATGATAAATCAAGTTGCACTGTACCGTACTAAAAGGTGAAGTGTGTAATTCGTACACCTAATGTGGGTGATTTGCATTTAGACCTGTCATCAAACACACTCACTGAAATGCTATTTAGCAAAATTGTCATTATCAAAGTCACTATGAAATCAAAACGGACAAATCCTATTTTATATGCAATACTGCAGTATTTATTATAATGATTTATCCGTAGCACATCATACTTTGTCTTTTTAATTCATGTGCCTCAATCTTTAACCAAAGTAACTTCCCCTCCCTCTTGCAGTGACACGTCATCCTCTCTTCTCTGATGACGTGTTTACTGGAGCGAGGGCGGGGCAACCTGTCACTCACATGAGATCAACCAATAGCAAACTACAATCATCCAACCAGCCATTCAATTCACCATGGACAAAATCAAAGAAACTAACCTGCATGCCAATGACAGCGTAGATGAAGAAGAGCATGGCTATAAGCAAAGCGACATATGGCAGGGCCTGAGAAAAAAGCATAACATATACATATTTATTACTATGGCAAATTGACCCCTAACAGGAACACTATGGGCCCAATTTTAACAATCTAAGCGCATGGTCTGAAGAGCATGACGCAGGTGCACTTAGTGTGTGTCTGAATCCACTTTTGCTAATTTAACGATGGAAAAAACTGTCGGTGCGCCAGGCGCATGGTCCAAAAGGGTTGTACCTAGTCTCTTAATGAGTCATGGGTGTGTTTTGGCCATAACGTGCAATAAACCAATCAGAATCTCCCATTCCCTTTAAAAGTCAGTTGTGCTTACACCATGGCAGATTCACTATTTACATGGCGGAATTTGCGAGCAAATAGACTGAACGCTTCTCCATAGAGGAATCCTTTTATTTTTTAATATTTTAAAATGTTTGTGTGCTGCTGTGCGTCCCTGTGTGTAATAAGCAGAGTGTACACGTGTTGTGCACCCGCCTATAGGCGCATATTACTAAAACGCCCTTTAATACTTTAGACCAGGTTTTTGTTGGTCAATGGCGCAGTCTATTTCAGTTTCCTCAACTAGCAACATGCCAACAATACGCCTGAACATACCTCATTTTCAGATCAGCACACCCATGGGTGAACAGATGGGCGCGAGTGCATATTTAAACAACGTGGCGCTGGACGTGAAAATTATAACTGCGATGGATTGAAACTAACAAGAAAACACCTGCGTCGTACCTGGCGCCGCATTGCGCTGGGTGTATGATAGGGCCCTATTACAGTAAAGGAGGCACCTTTCTAATAAAGTGCTTGACTGTTTTGTGGTAAAACAAAGGGAGAAAAGCACCAAGAATATCAATATAATTGGATTTTCAGGATGTTCTTCTGACCTGGAAGGACTTGATGAAGGTCCAGAGGAGGGTTCGAATGCCCTCCCCTCTGCTCAGCAGCTTGACCAATCGCATCACTCGGAAAAGACGGAAGAAGGTAATGGAAATGCGAGCACTGTCTTCTGTGTTCTGTGGGGGTGGAGTAAGCATCAGTGAACCAATCAGGGAAAAGAGATAACGCAGGGCATCAGGCTGTATTAAGGCAGTCTGACCAGCAGAGGGCAGCAGACTACAGGTTTTAAACTTTTTGATGGCTCATTTAGAGCCAAAATTTAGATTTTAGGAATTTAAACTAAATGTAATAATTTAGAATGTCAATGCTTAGTAAAAGAACACAATTTAGACTGGTTTGACTGATCCAGAAACACTACCTGAGACCCTGTGTTTCATGCTTACATCCTAGAGAAAAGGGAAGGGGGTAGAGGGGTGCATGCTGGATAAAAAAAAAACCTTGCCATACTTGACTGCACGCATCAGCACAAGCATGGCTCTTTTGACCCATAGTTACTTCATGCCAACTTACAGTGGGCCCCCAAACCTCATGGGTGAAAGGTCAGTTTGAGGTCACAACCTTACCTGACCTGATCCGACCTAATCTGACCTGACTTCAGGGGCCCCTTAACCATGCAGCAGTGTCAGCGCTACAAACGTGAGGGGCCGACGACCCCACACACACTCACACACGCACACACAGTTCGTCACGTTTGGGTGACACTCCCCCTAATAGACAAAATAGTCAAAGGATGTAAAATCAAAGCAAAACAAACGTAGATATAAATGCAAAGAAACAACAAATTGAAGTTGGGGTGGGTTAAGATGAGAGGTAACAATGTTTAATCAAAAGACAGAACTCAAACGGAAACCTGAAAAGGAATGCAGACTGTAAAATTGGGCAAAAAGCCCAAGAGGGGCAGAATTTCTTACCCCCGCCTCATCCACCTGAGGTGCCTCTGTGGGCTTTAAAATCAAAGACCTGAATTAATCACTCACACATAATGTTTGCACAGCCACTTACGCTTCAAAACGCATTCACAGTCACTCGTAAATATCAAACTCTATAATAACATTTCTAACCAATAGATATCAAGACAGCAAACTGGCTCAAACGACCTCAAGAATAGACAATCCTCCATTCAAAACTGCTTATAAGGACTGAAAAATGACCAGTGACCAGAGACAAACAGGACTAGATTCACATAAGGGGCTTAATGTAACACGAAGGTCCATCATGTGACCTTATTTCTATCCCGCGGATTACATAAGCAGCTGCAGACAACATACAATGCATCACACACATACAAATTAACAGGACAGTGATGGATTAGCGCACACTTATGCAACGATTATAAATTTGTAAACGAGCGTATCCAAAAAAAAAAAAAAAACCCCGCCAAGCAACAGCAAAAGACACAAGTATAACAAATCCATAATGCCACATTATGGAATACACATTCCTCTATATTTAGACACATTGACAGTGTCAACACTGTGATAAAAATGGCATGTGTATTTTTGTATGATTAAAAATAGTTATTTGTAAAAAGATTTTCACTGAAAATAAAAACATAGTATAGTGTAACACTAACACTAACTAGCAACTAATGCCACGCAGTGAAAACATTTCAAGTTTTGTAATAATTGAATTCCTTTTTTTTTTTTACTAGACACACGTCCACCAATGTCCACAATTTTTTTTTTTTTTTTTTTGCAAAGGCAAACAACTTTTAATTTAGCTTCCCTATTGCAAAGATAAACATGCTATACAAAATATACTCCGTCCACACATTTGGCTGAGACCAGATCAGTTCTTGACTGATCTAATAAAAATCAAACGCCACATTCATCAACACTAAAACACTCACACAGTGGGAAGAAAATTCAGCATGTAATCAGAAAAAAAAGATGAATCCTTCATCTGTGCAGAAAGAACAGACTCCAGACAGATATGGCTTCACTCATACAGCCTGACATCCCTCATCATAAACTTTGCATGAAAAGCAGAAATTATAAGATGCAGTTTCTGGCTGTAGCATTTAATGGTGCATCATGCGTTAAGCAGTCAGGCATGTGCGCACACGCTTAGACACATACAATGTCTTTCTCTCCATAACAGCAACACAAGCCTTGAAGAACTTCAGTGTTCCCGTAGCACCTCCATGCATGTGCCCTGCAAAAGAGTCACCACCCGAGGGCGCTCTAACAGTCCAATGCAAGAGAAGAGAGAGAGAAAGAAAGAATAAGGAAGGAAAGCTGAAAGGAGGAAGACAAAGGAAGAAAAACAAGAAGCAGAGAGGAGAAAGGAGAAAAAAAAAAATAAAAAGGAAAGAAATATGGCAGAAAAATGAAAAGAAATAAAAAGAGACAATGAGGGGAAGAAAGTAGAAGGGTTTGAAAGAAGGCAGGAAGGAAGGACAGAGGAAAATCAGAAAGGAAAACAAAAAATGAAAACAAGAAATGAGGAAGGAAAGCAGAAATGAGAGCGCAGAAAGGAAGGAAGGAAGGAAGGAAGGAAGGAAGGAAGGAAGGAAGGAAGGAAGGAAGGAAGGAAGGAAGGAAGGAAGGATAACGAAGGAAGGATAACGAAGAAAGGAAAGGAAGTTAGCAGACAGAATGTCAGCACTAAGCAGTGATGGAGGTCATGCAGCCTGTCTGACGTCTACACACCTGCTCTACTCAAGAGCTCACTGAAGGAAGACAGAACAGAGAGACAGACAGTCACTCAGCAGACAGACACACTACAGATATCACTGCATTAACACTGTTAGATGGCACAGAATGAGCCTGTGCTGCCCTTCAGATGTGTGTGAGGGAACACAACTCAACAGCAGGATCCGACAGACCAACCAAGAGCATTCTCTAAGACTGTAAAGCGCAAATATACATTCATAATTACCAGTTCATTCATTATTCATTCATTATCAGAACAGTAGCTGTATTAAAAATATTTTATTATTAGTGGAGGTTGATTAATAGAGCATGACTTGTTGTGATAAACTTCATAATAATACTTTGTGATGTTTTATTATGAGATGGGATTATTCATAAATTTCCACAAAATAACAATATTGTAACTGCTTTTTATTTTTTATTTAAATACATACACTTTGGATAAAAAAATGTCTCATAACTGGTTGGCTTTGTTTTATGTAGAGGTCAGATTTAGGTTGGGTATGTAATTTATGAAAATGTAAATTATTTTATTAATATAATAATAATAATAATAATAATAATAATAATAATAATATTTATATAATGTATACTACTACTACTACTACTACTACTACTACTACTAATAATAATAATAATAATAATATGTAATAATTATGTTAATATAATAATAATAATAATAATAATAATAATAATAATAATAATAATAATAAATGTTTATTAAACAAAAATACATGTTTAAATATTAAATAAGTTGATTCACTAGTTTAAGGCTTTAAAAACTAAATACAGTTGCTAGATACTGTTGAGCTCCATTCATATGATTCTACCTGACGAACATCTCTGTATAATAGACTGATGGTGCATTATTAGTTTGCTAGTGATTGGACGCTCAGCTTCAATATTTTAATCACTCGTTATTTAAATCAGCTCTGAGCTCCAGGGCCATTCTGTCTGGAGGTGAACAAGAGGTACTGAAAGAGAGGAAGTGCAAACTTCAAACGGACTACACCGCCTGGGCACTGACCGGAGGAGAATGGAGCGGGTGCCCGAGCGCCATCTGCAGAAAATGAAGCTAATGTTAGCAGGACATATCCCAGCATGCAACAGGGGATGGGCAAACCAGTCACTCCAACCACCGCAAGATTGGGTGAAAGTCACACATGCCCCCGAGTGGGGATGAATGAGTATAGATACAGTATGAGCATGACAGATCAGACAGCAAGACATCCAAGGATCTGTACCTGCTGTCTTTGATCTAATGCTTTATATCTATAATTGCAGAAATTCAGCAAGCCTGGAAGCCACTAAAAACAATGGGTGATAAAATGAGTTTCACAAGGCCTTTAAATGATATAATAATAAACAGATGAAGTGTTCACCAAAAATGAACAATTCTATTATTATTTAAAATCACTCTCATGTTGTTTCAAACCTGATTGATTTTGTTGAAGAATTTCAAGCACTTTTGCAATATCATGAAGGTGAAAGACAACCAAATGACAAAATGACACCATAAACGCATCTTAAAAGGGGTTCAAACTTATGGCATTTTCCAAGTCTTCTCACCCATACCTTTGTATAATGAACAAAGTGAATTTTAACTTGTTATTCATTGAAAATCTTGAATCCCGTTAATTAGAGAAGTGGCGAACTCTGATTCATTAACAAAACATTATACAGTTTCCAGGGGCCTGTACCATGAAACCGGTTTAGCTGGCTAACCAGATATTGTTTAAGCTTAGTTTGTGCCAATCCTGGGTTTTAGGTACCATTAAAATGGTTTGGCTTTTAGCAGTGGTCATCTCCATAGTAACTTGCACTCCATGGCAGGTTATGTTCTGGATAAGAGGTCTCAAACTGAAATTGGACCAATCAGCTGTGAGCAAAGTGACACACCTCTGATGCAATAAAGCCACTCCCCTTTTTTCTACTTCAAATTAAAGGCCACTACATGGCAAATGGTTTTTAAAGACTAAAGCGTCTGGCTTTTGACAATGCTTATTTATAATAATAATAATTTTGAATGATTTTGATATCATTTATGTAATTATTATACCCTTAATCAATTACACATGCATCACTTTAGTTAATCATTAATAGACACTTAAAATTAATATAAATAGCCTATATAAAGGTCATACAAATCAATAAATAAAGCGATCTGATAGAGAAAGCTGATGATCAGCATCATGGGACCAACAAAGCCTGAATGGATTGGTTTGGTTTTGTCAACTCGAAACTAATCCTGTAACCCTGAGTTTGTTAAACTACCATCATGGTACAGGCCCCTGAGCTATTGTATGATGTCCAGAAGACTATAAAAATAATACCTAAATGCCTGTTCACACCAAGAATGATAACTATAAAGATAACTAGTGATAACTATATTAGCGTCAACATCAATGTACAATATCGTTCTATTTACTATAAGAGTGCACTGTGGTTTTGTCATCTGCCACTTTAAATGCTTACGTTTTTAAGCAGGATGGATTCTGATTGGCTGTCAATATTTTTATCAATCATCAGCTGGGGAAAAAAAAATTCTGAAAGTTATTCCAGTGATATTGTTTCTCAGTACTGTTATCATTATAGTTACGGTGTGGATTCTGCTATTATCTATATTTAGAACCATTTCTTTATCATTAATGTTAGTTATCCTTGGTGTGAACAGACCACTTTTATGATATTCATGAGTTTTTCATTCATTTTCTGCTACTGTAATTGCATGGAAAAAGAGGGAGCAATTCATTATTGAAGAAAAAAAAGGTTGTACAGGTTTGGAACAAAATGAGTGAGAATAAACAATGTTGATTTTCATTTTTGGGTGAGCCATCTCTTCTGAAACCGATCTAGTCAGATAGGCTTGATAGAAGACCTTGTGAAACCTCTTAATAGTTTAATCACCACTGAAACGCACAAACACGGCAGAAAACAAAGATATAGAGGAAAACAGACAAAAAAAAATTAAACAGAAACATACAAAGACAAGACAGGCACTCTCTTATTCTCTCTCACACACAAACTCTCATAAACACATTCACATTCATACTATAGGACACGACGTACAGAGACTTGATGCACAACACATCCAATGAAAATGGCCACAATACAAACACCTATAGGGACACATACAATACACATATATACATTTATATATGGACGCTGGGACATGAGAAACTCCAGAAAAATAGCACTGTAGCTCAGACAGCAGAGTGACAGCCGTGTGTGAGGAGACACAAAACTAATATACATCTAAATAGCTACATATATGTGTGTGTGTGTGTGTGTGTGTGTGTGTGTGTGTGTGTATTCTCTACATTACATATCTGAAACTGGACAGTGATTGTGAGATACAGGATTTTAAAGTAGCACCACCAAAGAGATCACACACTGAAACTCCACCATTGCTCTTAAAGGAGCACCATCACTTTCTAGCACCACCCTCTTCATGTCCAGCACTTAAACTTAACAACATTTCAAGTATTTATATAACAACTAGGTAAAATTACATTTAATATATTATTTTAAATAAAATTAATATTGGATGGAAAAACTTGCACTTAATCAGGGCCTAAAATTAACACTCGCCAAGCACCAAATGGGAGTAAAAATTGGCGTTGGCGAGTATATGAAACGCTATCACTTGCCAGTTGGCCGGTAACATTTTTATGAATTCTAACAATGCATGCATGTGAACAAACGTGGACGCTCATGACAGTTGACGGGCCAGTGCTGCATCGTCACAAAAGTTTAAACCTTGACATTTTTGAAGAAAACTCAAAAGGAAGCTCACTGTTACTCGCGCGCTTTGCGAAAAGCTTTGAGTGCACAAACATCCAAAGCACTCGCTAAACCGAGTTCTCTTTCACATCTTCTTTCACTTGATCGGACAAATTCACACAAAATTAAAATAGCAAGTATCTTAATAAACATAGTTGGTTATGTCTTAAGTGAACATAAACAGTTGAGAAATTAAACGTGTATCAGTATATTAGATCCGTGCATTCACTCTTAAAGTGACAGCAGCCTAATATTTCTGCTGCTGTCTGTGTTTTTAATGTTAGAAATATGTATGGCCGTTACATTTTCTGAAGTCACCAGCCATTGGCTGCACTTAATCTTGCAAATAACTGAAATAAAGTTCAAGTTGTAGTATTGAAATTACTAAAATAAAATGAAAACTGACAATACAAAAATAAAAGCCAATTCAAAATATGAATAAACACTATAAAAATATATAAATACTACAACAACACTGATAATATAATGTTAATATAAAATGTTTTAGTAATGTAAAACTCTTTTACTCACATTTATACAAGCAGATGGTGCTGATTTTGATGCTGAACATTTTAAGTGTGATGCCAAAAAGTGGTGGTCTGTTCCTTTAACAAGTCATCAACCTTCCTGCCCACAAAAACTAATCATTAATGCTGATTTTGCTTGTAATCAGTAAAGCCAAGGCGGTGAGAGCTTTACTTCATTACACAAAATCAGCAAGGCACAAATACATTCTTTTTTTTTCTGAACTGATATTGATGACAACTCTTAAACCAGAACAACATTGTCAAACTTTTGACAAGGACATTTTTTTGTCCTCATAGCACTTCAAGGAATAAAGTCATTGTGAAGCAGAACACAAGCAAACAGGAGATTACATCTTGCCATACTTGCCTCTACAAGTTTCTATGGAGACAGAATGGAAGAACAAGCGTTAGACAAACCAGCTGATGGATTTCTGCAGTTCTTGCTGCATTTACACACATTTGGATGTGAGACAACAGATTTATGGTTCACACAAATACAGAACAAAGAGCTAAGTAAGAGATTTCAGTAGTTTTCTCAAGAGCAGAGTCCCCAAGGTTCACATGACATTGCTTTATTTCAGATAAGCAGGGGAAATAGAAGGAGTGACTGTTAATGTTATTACGGTTAGCTAAATGACCTCATTTCACATCACAAATAACACAAGACAACATATAGTGAAGCCTCGCAAAAAAAACATCAGTGCCATTACAAGAAATTATTGTCTATTATAAACCGATATAATATAAATCTATTATAGTAAATCATAAACTATTGTGTGTGTGTGTATATATATATATATATATATATATATATATATATAAAAAATATAAAAATGTAATTTGTAGTCAAATTATATAATAATTTTAATTATATTTTAATGATTTAATAATAATAGTAATGTAATAATAAATAACATTTTTAATTGTAATGATTTTTCACACATACATATACATGCACATACATATATTATATATACATATATATATATATATATATAAAATATTATATTATATTATATTATATTATATATATATATATATATTATATATATATATATATTATATATATATATATATATATATATATATATATATATATATATATATATATATATATATATATATATATATATATATATATATATATATACACACACACATACACACACACACACACACACACACACACACACACACACACACACACACACACACACCGATCAGGCATAACATTATGACCACCTTCCTAATTTTGTGTTGGTCCCCCATTTGCTGCCAAAACAGCAAAAACAGCCCTGACCCGTCGAGGCATGGACTCATGAAGACCTCTGAAGGTGTGCTGTGGTATCTCGCACCAAGATGTTAGCAGCAGATCTTTTAAGTCCTGTAAGTTGTGAGGTGGGACCTCCATCCTGGTGCCATGTGTTCCCCAGGTAAGCGACGCACTCGCACTCGGCCATCCACGTGATGTAAAAGAAAATGTGATTCATCAGATCAGTCCACCTTCTTCCATTGCTCCGTGGTTCAGTTCTGATGCTCACGGCACGTGCATGGGCACCCTGACTGGTCTGCAGCTATGCAGCCCCATACACAACAAACTGAGATGCTCTGTGTATTCTGACACCTTTCTATCAGAACCAGCATTAACTTCTTGAGCAATTTGAGCTCCAGTAGCTCGTCTGTTTGATCGCTCCCCACGTGCATCAATGAGCCTCGGCCGCCCATGACCCTGTCGCCGGTTCACCACTGTTCCTTCCTTGGAGCACTTTTGATAGATACTGACCACTGCAGACCTGGAACACCAAAACTGCAGCTCTTGTGGGGAGATGCTCTGACCCAGGTGTCTAACCATCACAATTTGGTCCTTGTCAAACTCGCTCAAATCCTTACACTTGCCCATTTTTCCTGCTTCTAACACAACTTTGAGTACAAAATGTTCACTTGCTGCCTAATATATCCCACCCGCTAACAGGTGCTGTGATGAAGAGATAATCAGTGATATTCACTTCACCTGTCAGTGGTCATAATGTTATGCCTGATCGGTGTATATATATAAAATTAAATTTATACACATATGCATTGCACATAAATAAATTTATATAATATAATATAATATAATATAATATTATAATATAATATATATATATATATATTTTTTTTTTTTTTTTCTCTCTTCCCTTTTTGTACAATAAACAATTTTATAACCATGTTGGGTCCCACTTGATGTCCAAATCTGGGTTCTAAAACGCATATTAAAGATATTTTTGTGGATATAATCTGTTTAAACGTGCTTATCTTGCAAGGCTTCTACACTTGGAAAGGCGGGAAACGGTTGTACTTACGTTGACTTCAGTGATAGCAATATCTACGACGCTACCGACAACAATTAAGGCGTCAAACGTGTTCCATGCGTCAGTGAAATAATGCTGTTAATAAAAGACACACCACACACAAGGAAGAGGGGGAAAGAAAGAAATGAATGGAACAGAATAAGGGAGGAAAAAGAAGGTGCGGAGGACACACAGAAAGAAATACAGATGTTAGATCTCAGCAGTAAAAGAAACAAGTTGTCAGTTGAAAAGTATAGCAGCTCACCCTGAGCTGAAATCTGAGCCTGTCTGAAGTAAGGGGTTGAGTGGATATACAGTAAGAGTGCACACAGGGCCGAGAACTGTGCTGTACTTACATCAATCTCACTGAGCACTATGTCTACAATGCTGCCGATCACAACCAAAGCGTCAAAGACGTTCCAGGCGTCCCCAAAATACCCCTGAGTAATGCGAAGGGGTGGACGGCCGGGGAATATACATATGTGTGATTAGCAGTTAGTTGCAGTACATATCCGATTATGCAGAAATTCTTAATTTAAAAAAACTTAGCTTATTTAAAGTATCAATCAACATCCAAACCAAGTACACACATTTGGGCCTAAATATAAGATTTATGTGCCTGAATTGCATATAAAATTTTCCATCCAATAGGGATACACAGTTTTATAGTGCCACTATTATACTATTTTAAAGGTTCCTAATTTTGTCTCCAACAATAGGTTTACATTAATCAAAGGTCAAAAATGGTTTAATTTTCTCATAATATGCACTGCAGTGTCACCTCTTCTCTCTCAGTGTCTGAAGCGGTTCGATAAGGGATTCGGTCTCTCTAAACCCCTCCTTTCCGAGAGCTTCTCAGCTCTGATTGTCAGATGGCCCAGTCTGTTGTGATTGGTCTACCACTTACAGTGCATGTCGGGAACCAAATGCTCATTACCATATTTGAATTTCAGCCCCGAATCTTCCTCAGCACTTCATACACAGTGATACGATTAGAGGGCATTGTTTTTTACCATATCAACTTGTGCCCAAGTCCTTTGGAAGTGCACATCGTTAATGAAATCTATAACGAAAATGTTGGTAGACAACCTCTTTTTAATGACGAGACAATGACGAGATATCACCAGCATCATTAAATAATAACTGTGACTATATCAACATGGAATATTGTTGATGGAAAAAAAAAACGAGACAAAAAAACGTTAGCAAAATATCTTTGTTTTTGACTGGGTTGTTCCTCCTAAAATGATACATTTTCTGCCTGGTGTTTTACTTAACCATGTGCACACACACTTTACACTGCGGAAGAAAAGCCGATGATCTGAAAACACCGGCAAAGATGTAAGCTTAAGTTTAGCGATCTCCATTTGAGATATTCTGCTCAAATGAAAGTCAGTTTGTTCTCATTAACAAGTTTTGCGCTGTTTGCAGCACTTTGATCTTTAAAACTTTCGCAGACCTTTTACATGCACAAAACAGTGATATTACACACTGCATGGAAGGTAATATTCAAAAAAGCTTAATAGGGGCACTTATTACGAACTTTATTACAAGCTAATAAAATTAATGCAATGAATATTTGTCAGTCACACACAAATGAAAAAAGAAAGAAACAGGTAAGATTTCTGCCTCCAAAAATCATTGCAAAGTTTATTTAATTATTTTGCATCTGATTTTATTTAAACAAGCATTTTTTCTAAATATTTATTCAAATAATTTTGAATCATCATAAATCTATTCATTGTGAAAACAATGATATAAATTCAATTAAAAGCATGAGCACACAAAAATATGGCCAGCTGTGGATCAAGCAATATTCAATTAATTAAAATGTATGAGATTGAAACAAATTGGATTTATTGATGATAAATATATAAACTTGGTTGTGTATTCAGTTTATTAGTACTATTACAGAACTCTAACATTTATGTATAACTGACAAGTATGCATTTATTGGTTTGTTTGTGGATGGAAATTTTAGCTGCAATTCAAATACATAAATCTTAAATTTAGGCCTGAATAATTTGAGCATATCACTATGAAATAGGAAAGTTTACTATATTATTTTAAAGTAAAGGAAGAAATTTGCTGTTGTCAGATGATGGACTGAATTGGTTCGTGTCTAAGAGACACTGCTAGTCACGCCACACAGAAAAGCTGAAAACGACAGCACTGCACATCACGCTGAGATGCTTACTAGCATTCTGTCCTTCTTCGCAACACAAAGCTGCATGTGTAGAAGTGGGCAGTGGGGCAGAGGGAAGTTAACATTACAAACCTTGTGTAACCGATAGATGATATAAGTGGAAGAATGAGACATATTGAGGGGGGAAGTGTATTCATACTGCACTGTTCTGAATGTCCAAATGGGAAATTGTGTGAAAATGTGTAATGGTGTGTATCTATGTGTTTGAATTACTCACCCGGGGTTTGAAAGCGATCAGTTTGAGCACCATCTCCACAGTGAAGACTGCAGTGAAGACCATGTTCAGGATGTCCATAACATAATTGAACAGATCGGACTGACCGTAGTGCTGGGGACAGAAATGTATGATATTAACTCTTTCCCCCGCTATTGATGGAAATCTCTGTTGATGGAAATTTCCGGCTTTCTCTGTTTTCCCTGTTATATGCACTAAAAGACGGTGCTATGACGCATCTTCTGAACGAGTACAGTATCTCCAGATCAAAACACAGGAGAAGAAGAAGCAGAAAGAAGCGATATCATATGTAAGCAGATGCATATGTAAAATAACAAGACCATCAGCATATTGATATAAATCAAAACCGCCTAATGTTACCGAATGAAATGTCGACCCAGGACGAGCTACAGGACTGTGAAGCATTAGGGGTGTTGATGGACTCCATCACCTCAATCTGTGTTTTGATCATCGTTCTAAATCTGATCCAGACATAGTCTCTGACAAAAAACAGATTCTAAATGTTGCTTTTTTTATGAAACTTAACCACATTCAAGTGTTGATAAAAAGGAATGCATGAAGCTAGAATAAAACTTGTTTTTTTTGTAAAAGCAGAGGGTCTGTTCTTTCTTTTGACATATTGCATATTCAGATATTCATACAACAAAATATTCTGGGGGCCCATGAAACATTTGGTGATGGATGGACACTTTTTTCAAAAACCCTGGCGTGGAAATTTTAATTGCAGAAAATATTTAGGCCACTTCATTGGACAAACATTTGTATACACCATGCAAACCAGTGTCGTTGTTGGTAACCAAAACTGAAATAAATTTCAGTATAACAGAAGACAAAAATGGAAAATATACAAATTAAAAGCCATTTTAAAATATTAATAAACACTATAATAGTATAGAAATAATGGTTGACCATTATATAAAAAAACGTACAAAATATTTAGTAAATTTGTTAATATATACAGTAGTTATTTAGTTTTATATATAAATAAATGTATGTATTTATGTATACACATACTGTACAGACATGCACTAAAAGGTACAAACCAATTTTTTTATTTATTGGGGTCTATAAAGGGTTAATATGAAATTTACAGGTAAATAATAATATGCATTAATACATAGTTATATCCCATCATATAAAATTACAAAATGAGCATACAAGGCAGTTTGAATATTTAAACACAAACTACTTATAAAATACTTATAACTATCTAAGAATAAAGGAAGTTACCTGCACGGCAAGACAGATGGTGTTGAGTAAGATCAGGACAAACATGATGTACTCGAAGCCGGTGGAGTTCACCACATACCAGAACTTGTACTGATACGGGTTCTTTGGGATGTACCTCCTGAGAGGACGTGCTTTTAATGCATACTCCACACACTGACGCTGAGGAGGACACACATCAAATGATGCTTTTTATTGTGTCAATTAATATACATGGCTATACAAGGCTTTAGATTTTATCTTAAATTTTAAACAGAGGATGTCAAATCATATGCAGATTCATTTATAATGCAGAAATATTTAATATACTATGCAAGCTTGTTTCTGCCACAAAAAGGATTGCATTATCCGTGAAGGATGTACTATATGCAATGCTGTCTTTGATTTAAAGAGGGATCCTTATAATCCAGCATACTATTTTGCCTACTATATGAAAAAGATGGCATTGAGATCTATAGTCTAGATCAATGCAGTTCACAAGTGTTTGGGACAAAGTCCATGTTCCACACAATCCTATTGTGTCTTCTCTTACCTGGTTCTTGTCCAGCTCACAGTTCTTGTACTCTTTCTCTCCCTGTTCCTGAAAGGTCACTATGACGAAACCCACGAAAATGTTCATCATGAAGAAGGCGATGATGATGATGTAGATTATGAAAAAGATGGAAATCTCCACACGGTAGTTGTAGATCGGACCCATGTTCTCCCTGTTGGAGTCTATGGCCTTATACAGCAACCTAAGGAAAGACAACATGAAGTAAACTAAGAGAATGAAGGAGCCAAGGAAAAACTACTTCAACACCCACAGTTACGGAACAGCTATACTGTGTCATTCTGTCACTGTGTGTGTGAGTGTGTGTTAAACTAACAGAACATTTGAAGCAGTGTGGTGTTGTAATTACAGGAACAGCGTGGTACTGTTGGCATCAAACTCACAGTGGCACTTACCAACAGCGCCAATACAAACACAAAAATCACAATAACACACTCGTTCATTTCCCCCCGTGGTTTTGAACAAGGAAACCCGACTGTCTGAGTAAGAACTGACAAAACAAGAACCGATAATTGCCATTCCGCATAAACAATGAGCCATTTTAATAGGCTGATTAAAATAATAGGCTTCTTATAACTGCTTGGGATATTTGCTCCTTTAAAATGGATCCATAAAGAGTAATACATGTAATATATAAAAGGGTTTTTATGTGATCTTAAAGTTGCATAAAAAAATAAAATAAAAGGTGCCATTCATAAATCTGATCTATAATAAGCTGCATGAAATAAAATATAAAATAAACAGTGATATTCTATTTCTTAATTAGTCTAAGGTGTATAAAAAAATAAGTGGCAATCCATATCTGATCTATAATAAGGTGCATAAATCTATAAAAAGATGCTATAATTAGGTGAATAATAAAAAGGTGCATAAAATATAATATAAAATAAACAGTGCTATTCCATTTCTTAATTAGTCTAAGGTGCATAAAAATGTATTAAAATAAGTGTAATTTCTTATATGATCTATAATAAGGTGCATAAATCTATAAAAAAGATGCTATAATTAGGTGGGGAAATAAAAAAAAAATAAAAAAATTGGGCTTTTCAATATCTGATATATTTTAAGGCATACAAAATAAAATAACATAAAATAACAAAATGAAAAGTAAAATAAAGGTGCTATCAACATCTGAGTTATAACACGGTGTACTGCTGAATGCTTACGCTGGCCAGCCTTCAAATGTGGACACTGTGAACAGAGCCATCATGGCCATGAGCACGTTGTCAAAGTTGAATTCGCTGTTGTGCCAATGACGCTTCTGAATGAATGGCTGGTTCACGTCTCCTTCCTTATACATGATATACGTTCCCCTGAGAGAGAGAAATGCTTATTTTACCCTCTCTAATAGTTTGGTTATTACAACAACTTGCAATAAATGTATACATTTACAATAAATTTATGAAAGCAGTATTTTAGTATTTCATTCTTATTTCAGAAGTGAAGATGGCTAATTAACTTCAGTGATGAAAGTATAATTAGACTCACTTGCACTCCTCTGGGCTCGACTTGGCTTCATCATTACAACGGTAAAACTTCCCCTGAAGAAAAAGTCAAAAAATTAATACAAAAATGAATAGGATCAAAGGATCTGGAAAAAGTATTTCCACAATATATTAAGCAAGACAACTTTATTTCAGCATTAATAATAATAATAAATATTTCTCAAACACCAAATCAGCATATTATCCTGATTTCTGAAGGATCATGTGACACTGAAGACTGAAAATTTGATCCTGAAAATTCAGATTTGAGTCACAGAAATATAATATTTAAAAAAGAAAAGAAAACATTTTAAATTGTAATGATATTTCACAACATTACTGTATTTTTGATCAAACAAATGCAGGCTGGAGCATAAGAGACTTTCAAAAACATTAAAAACCAAGCCCATTTATGAAATATTTTACCTTGAAAAGCTGTACACCAATGCAGGCGAACATAAACTGTAGCAGTGTGGTGACAATCATGATGTTTCCAATAGTCCTGATGGCCACAAACACACACTGGACCACATGCTGCAGAAGGCAAAGATTAAAAGTCAGAGGTTGTCAGGCAGGTGTAAAATGTATAGTTGCTTAAACAAATGGCCAGGCATGCAAGCCCTATATTTTTATAATCATCATATTAAAATGTATGAAGAAGCCATGGGCAAAACCTTCAGTCCTTTAGCTCGGTTTATGGCCCTGAGTGGACGCAGCACCCTCAGAACCCTCAGAATCTTCACCACTGAGATGGCTGACGATCTGCAAGAGACACAAGCGTTCGCGTTACCAAAAAACATACAAAACAGAAGAAGAAATCCATGCTTTCAAGTCTTTAGGATACTAGTGTTTCTGCCATGCCTCTAAACTAGCTTAACCAGCAAGACCTGGTCATTGATCAACTGACTTCATGATCCCATGCTAAGTTTTGCCTGTAAACAGTGGGGTAATGCTTGTCCAACAGACTGACCAGCACCAAACAAGCATGTCCCATGAGAAAGAAAAAACACAAATGAGATCTCTCAAGTATGCCATCTAGGCCACATTCATTTTACAGCTTACTGTAAGCAGTCTTTGTCTCTTGTATAATTCCTTCCAAGAAGTTGATACTATTGAGATGCCATGAAAAAGCATTTATTATATAATGTATTATTATATAAAGCATTGCTATTGTTGCTGTTGTTTATTATTAGTATTATTATTTAAAAAATATGAAACTAAATAAAACTTTAAAAAATCAAGTATTTAAGAAAACACTCGATTTTGTTTAATATTTATATTTAGTCATAATTATTATTTTAATTACATTTAAAAAAATATAATGTTATTAAATAAAAATTATATTATAAATATTATAATTTATTTCAAAAATAAAAATAAAATAAGAAATATTACTATAGTAAAATTTCACTGTAAAATAAAAAAACGAGTTTAAGAAAAAATAATACTTTATAATTGTAAAATTACTAATGTTAAATAATGTTTAATTTAAAGGTATTAATTTAATTTACATTTGATTCAATTAAAACATTTTTATAGCTGTCTTATTTGGGCAGAAAACTGTAGGAGCCCTTAAATCTTCTCTTGTTAGGTGAGGAAAAAGGTTCCCAAACTGAGCCGTTCTGGGAAACCGAAAACACCATATCATGAGCTGCTCACGTGTAAAAGAACACAAAGCCACGCTTCACCCTGAAACATGTAGCGTGCATGCTTATTTAATTAAATTGCAGTCTTTGTGATTTGATAATCACACTAAGCCATATCACGATTTTGGTTTTATGCCAATACTCATCACTCACTGAATTCCGAAGGACACCAGCGACACGCCGACCACCAGCAGATCAAGAAGATTAAAGTAGTTCCTGCAGAACGCCCCCTTGTGGAGAAACGCGCCATATGTAGTCATCTGACAAAACAAGCGTAGATGGTCAACAACTGCCCTACCGTAATGAAGGACATACAGAGAACAGCAAACCACACTCTCAGACAGAGTTCACACACACTCGCGTAGACAGAAATACACATTTACACTCATTAATATCACTCTTTTTTAAGGGTGGCGTGCTCGGAGTTGGACTAAAGGCGAGATCCTAGCACTAACTCCGCCAAACCCTCACGGCTTCAGTCAACATGAATGTAGTAGTAAGCTCTGTTTCACAATCCGCCACTAGGGGGCCCGGCAATAAAACATGCTGTTTGTTGCCCAGCTTTGAAGGGGACTAACTTCAGAAGGAATAAGAATCGACAGAAAGAATACAGGAGGAAAAGACAAAAGAGCAAGAGAAGAGTCAGAAAGAAAGAGAACCTATCTATTAGGCGATCTGAAATGAGAACTTCCCTTACTGTCACATTCATGTGAGCCGTTTTTTTTTTTCTTTTCTTTTTTTCTAGAGAACATTGCGCCCTGTTCCCTCGGTAAGATTCGGTAAAGAAAATAGAGGGTTAAAAAGCTTCTACTGCAACTTCATATTCAGCAGGCAGAGAAAAGACCAGCCAAAACCAAAGCAAGTCGCTCCAAAATCATGAATGCAAAGGAGTCGTTTGCTGAATGTATATGAATGCAGATGCAACCACACACCACGAAGGCAAGCACTGGGTTATGCAAACGTTGGCTGCTGATCAGAGACCGATTTTAGATAACTGCATAAAACATTTTCGTAAAACATTTTTAGGTTTGCTGGTCTAAGATCAGCACTTATGAGAATCTCTCCACAAAACAAGAGGCTATGTTCAAAATGTAATACTAGCCTACTATTTATTAAATACTGCACAGTACACCACTGCCTACTATTCCTTAAAAACACAATTAAAATCATTCAATAAGCGCAGTTCCTTTCCTACTGCATGTTGACTCATTTCCAATTGATAATAGATAATAGAGATGGACTAAAAGCAACTAAACTTTTGATTTTAAAGGGGTCTTTAAAAATGGGAAGTGAAACTGTTCCAAGATAATTTTCTTTTAAATATTAGAATGCTAATATTGTTGTCCCATGACCTCATTACACGCCATGTGAGTAGCATCCAGTTAGCATCTTAAAAATTATACTGGGTATTTCAGGCAATTTTGTGTAAAAATGTGTTACAAATTGTGGTGTAATTATTTCCAGGTTTCTACACTGCACTAGAAATATATGGCCAGCTCATGTGCAGGGAATTGTGGGTACAATATTCTGTGCCTTAATGTCTTGAACACTATATGTGTGTGTTCAGGATTCAAAAGCAAAAGCATTTTTTTAAAAGTAGATAAAACAAAAAAGGTTACCTAGTGATATAATTATATAGATTTAATCAAAATGCAAGAACGATAGTCTGACTCTTTATTGTCTGAAAACTTCTGGTGACACATTCCTGACAACTAAAATTAACAAATGTAAAGTTTTCAAATGTAAATTTAAAACAAATGTAAAGTTTTTGTGAAAAGGTTCTGTTCAAACTAAATAATTTCTCATATTTACTAATAATTTATAATTTCCTTGAATTATGTTATTGAGACTCAAATCAGTGTTATTGTTAGCAAAAAACTAAATTTATTAAAAATAAAAAAAATTAAAAATGTTAATTTTTGTTAATTGAAATAAAGCTGAAATAAAATAACATGCATATTACATGGAAAAATTTGAAATGCATATAATTTTACTTAAGTTACTAAAACTGAAAAATAAGTTCAAGGTAAATTATATATATATAAAATATCAGTATATTTGGTAATGCAATATGGTCTTATTAACATTAGTTATTGCATTAGCAAAGATGAACTAACAAGGAACAATATATATATTAAAGTATTTATTCATCTTTGTTAATGTTAGTTAGTAAAAATATAATTGTTCATTGTTTGTTCATATGCATTAACTAACATCAACAAATACAACTTTTGATATTAATAATTTATTAGTAAATGTTAGAATTAACAATAAGATTAATAAATGCTGCAGAATTATTTGTCATTATTACTTTATGTAGTTACCTAACTAGTAAAACCTTTTAGTAAAGTGTTACCTATATTTCTTCATCACAGAAGCCAACTAATGTACTTTTTTAGATTTCCTCAAATGATGTTACTGTAACTCAAATCAGTGTTATTGTTAACTCAAACTATTAAAAATTATTTCTGGTAATTGAAATGAGGCTGAAATAAAATAAAATGAAAAACGTAACCTAAAATTAGAAATGCTGTATTGGCGATTAACTAAAATAAAGAAATTTAAGTTACTAAAACTGAAAAATAAATGAAAGCTAAACAGAAATACACTGTATATAGAAAATGTGCGTATTGTGAACAGTATACATACTATAAACTGCAGGCATATGACATTCTGAACACAGCCAGAGAGAATTACTGCAGCTTCACTAAAGAACAACTGTGCTGCCCTGTATGACGCTGGAGGTCACATTGCATTGATATGCTCTCAGTCAAGGGGTTTGAACCATGTTCTGTCCAAGCATGGTTGTATTTGCCCCCTCTTTTATGGACTGGATACGGGCCAATCGGTTATGAAGGCATGAGAGAGGCAGTGCTATTTTCATTTCACAAAGAGTTGCATAGTTTCGTCTTTTTTAATTGCTTTCTTTCCTCAACAAAAAAATCATTTTAGTTTCACAGACACATCCTGTGTGATTTCTCCAGATCGGTATCCTTCAAACTTCCTTAACCCCACTTTGACCAATCAGGGTCGAGTTCAAGCCCTGTCATTCTCCCCAACAGAAATGTGAAAACCTGACAACTCTTGTGCTGTGTTTGATGAAGATGTGCTTTCATGTTCTAAAACATTTCTTTTCTTTTAGTCTTTTAGTAAAAGAGGTGCCATGGTTTAAAAAAAGAGAAAGAAAAGAGATTGATCAAGCCAGGTAGTACTGAAGTAGCAGGTGACACACATGGAGAGAATGCAGCCAGGCCTGTGTGCCGAGAGGTTACCTTCAACACGATCTCAAATGTAAACATACTAGTGAAGACATAATCTGCATAGCCTAGGACCTGGAATAAACCAGACGGTTACAGCGTTACTGAACATACACCACACACAACACGAGCACAGGGCAGGACATTTACCTTTAACACGATCTCTACAGTAAAGATAGCCGTGAAAGCATAGTCAAAGTAACCAAGTATCTGCAAAGAGCAATGTACATGTTTAACAAAGATTAAGGACATTTAAGCAATCAGCATTTACCATCAATATATATATATAAAAATTTAGAATTGTAGGTATATGTGGTTTCGTTTAGTTAATTAATAGTGTCTGTTATGATAACACCACAAAAGCATTACTCTTTCAGTGAAGGAAGTCCTTAGTTTGAAAGAAAAGGGTTAGCAGATATGAAGAGATGAAGAAATAACAGATGCACAAAACAACTGATCACATACAACTCACTAGTTTAATCTCAAATAATCACATTTAAAGGGTCATGAAACCAAATTTTCTACGATTTTAAGAGAGTTATGCGTGTTAAACATTATAGAAGTCAACGTTAGTTTTGAATGTTTCAACTTCCGGGTTTAATTTCGTCTTCATGTCAGTGTCACAGGATGTGACGTTTACTTGTACTATAGACTTGGTCGGCATTGCTGGGAACGCCCATAAAAAAAGTCATATCCATTTATGCTGTGGGGGTAAAGAAACTATTCAAATGAACGCGTGTAGACCTTGTTAGGCTCTTAATTATTGCTTGGTGCAATGCCAAAAAGTTGATGTGTGGCGTTCTGCACCGCTAATAAAGTTATCTGATCTGAAGTTTTATACTGCCAAATAAACAGACGGAGTTACTATACGGAAAATCCAACTCAATACGGCTCAGTTTTTCTATGCATCTTGCTCTGTCGAGTGGCTGAAGTGATTCTACGTTGCTATACTGGGTTAACACCATGCTTTTCCAGTAAGGGGGAAAGCATTGTTTTCCCTCACACCAATTCCGCCCCACGCCACGACACCGACCAAGTCTATAGTAGATTGATGACTTATCGGTGTCATCAGCACACGTTGATTTCCTATGACAGTGAGACTGCATTAATGGATCAGAGTTAGTTTTGGCTTTGTAAGAGGGCTTTCTGCGTCGCATAAGTTCTCTTTAATAGAGCCTCAGTCTTAGACACAAACACAATTCATCCACACTTTTTTCTTTACGGTCCGTTAACTGATCAAACGCTTATAAAAATGCAGCAAAAAGCCTAAAAAAGGATACAGCAGTGTGTTCATATATATTTTCGATGCAGAGAACAAATGCGAATGGCTGTGCATTTATTTGTGCATTGAATTATAGCTGTCACAGGATATGTATGTATTTGTGTTATTTACGGTGAGCGTACAAAAGGTGTAATGGTAATTTGCAGAGTGCATTTGTAAGAAGATTTTAATGAGAGCGAAATAAATCTGTAACAGAAGCCGTTGCTGTGTTGTCGGTCTCTCCACTTCGCAGCTTAACCAGGCCCGCTTCTGTACCATTTTTCGAAACTGTGGTGAGAACTGACTGCTGCTGAAACAGGGGTTTCATGACCCTTTAACACTTTTAAAGGGTTAGTTCACCCATTTAAAATAAAAGTCTGTCATTTGCTCACCCATTTGCTCATGTCGTTCCAAATCCATAAGACTTTTATTCATCTTCAGAACACAAATTAAGACATTTGAGACATTTTTTTTTGTCCCTTCTATTCACCCAAAATACTACCACTTCAAAATGTCAGACATCTCAGAGCAATAACAGCTCGGAGCAATAGCAGACAGCATAGCGCAAGCTCATACACAGGCTGATCTCAATCACGCAACACCGTTACTACACAGAGCTGGGAGATCCAGTGAGGAAGCGCTTGAATTCGCCACAGAATTAATAATACCGCTACTGTGAGATCTAGTGGGAAGCATCTGTGCAGAATTCTCTGTTATAAACCATATTATCCATAATGGTAATTTAATAATGGTATTATCCATAATGGTTATGTCGAAGACACAGTTTTATCCAGTTTTAATGTTAATTATTTTTAATGCGATGATTTGTAAAACTAAAAGTTTAAAGGTGTAAAAACAAAAAAAAGACATGAAATTACCACTATAACCAGTAGTTGGCGGCAGAGGAGCCCTGTCTACTTAAACTTTTCTTCAAATTTTGACTGAATTACACAGAAAACAACTAAAGGGTGCTCCTTTTATTATCACTATATAATATAATTTTTTAATTTTTCCTATAAAAATAAGTTTTTGCACATTACGAATAAAATTCTATCTGCATATCAATTCAAGCTCAGTGCGCCACTGTTAAATTTCCAATCAACAAACATGTAATATTATTAGTAAATGCACTTATTAACAAAACAATGCAAAAATAGTAATCCTATTATTAAATTAACCATGATAAATGATACATTTTCCTCCTGTAGAACTTAGTGGCGCTGGTGCCACTGCTCTCAAATGTTGGTCTGGAGCCCTGATATGCATCTATCAGTTTAATCTAAGTCTTCTGAAGAGACACGATCACTTTATATGAAGAGATTTAATTTAGGCTTTTATTCATATATAAACTTTAAATCAACGTTGAAGACAGAAATCTCTCAGATTTCCTTAAAAATATCTTAATTTGTGTTCCAAAGATGAACGAAAGTCTTAAGGGTTTGGATCAACATAAGGGCGAGTAACTTATACTTGTTTTACTTTATCTGTAAATGCTTTAAAAAGCTCTTATATAATCATAAAATGCAATAATGAAGTTTTTTTTATATTCACAATCTGAATACATAAACTACATAATTCTTTAAAAATCAAAAAACAAAAAACCTTGCACTTATGCTTGATCATAACAATAAACTATCATTTACGATGTTGTTTTAGTTGAATATATCAAGTATGAATATGTTTGGGACATTAATGAATAATCTTGACAGTTGCAGTGTGCAAGTATTACTCACAATATTCCGCGCAGAGAAGTTTCTGATTGGGTCCTCGGCTGCCAAGGAGGCGGAGCTTAGCATAATGAACACGAGGATGAGGTTGGTGAAGATGTGGTGGTTTATCAGCTTGTGGCAGGCGACTCGAATTCTACAGAGAGAGAGAGAGAGAGAGAGAGACACTGAAAAACATCTTGAACACTTTGACTTTTCAAGGTCCATCTTGAACATATATAACTTATTTTTATTTTATTTTATTTATTTATATATTTTTTTTTCTTCTAAGCAATTAAAACAATAAAATAGTTTGCTTTGTGACTGGCTTTAGTAATTAGAAATGTGGATTTAATTGAAATGCAAAACAACAGTCTGACTCTTGCTCAGGTTTTTCTTGTATTGTACAAAATAATAAACAAATGTTGTGGTAATACATTCCTGGCAACTTAAATGAACATTTGAAGAACAAATTTGCCACGATTTTGTGACAGTTTAATGAAATTAAACTGTGTAATTCTCAAACTGTGAATAACTCAAAACAGCATTGTTATTTTTTCAGTAATTGAAATAAAAATAAAAAATATTTGAAATGTTGCCTTTGGCAGCTAACTGAAATAAGTTTAATTACTAAAATTATATATTATATATTATATATTATATATATATATATATATATATATATATATATATATATATATATATATATATATATATATATATATATATATATATATATATATATATATATATATATATATATATATAATAAAAAAACAATTTTATGTACAAAAGCACATAAAATTACAAAAACTTAAACTAAAATGAAAAATCTAAAAATAAAAGCTTCTATAGTAGTATATAAATAATCCTAAAATAAAAGGCTAGCAACACTAAAGTCACCAAAGTTGATCATGGGTCTAATTCTCAGGGAATGAATACCGTGAATGCAATACAAGTTGTTTTGGTTAAAAGTACCCACCAAATGCATTAACGTAATGTAAAAAGACCTGTTCAGAAATAAAGAGTGTGTAAATGTCTACATGTGTCTCTGTTCCTGTCTAGTTTTGTGTATGTTTGAGCAGACTTCAATGTGACACATACGGGTTTGTGTTGCTAAAGATGAAGAACGCACTGCCCTCTGGGATTGGCGTGATTTTCTCCTTCTTAATGAGCTCTGAGATTTGTGGGCGGGGCCCCGCAGGAACATCCGGCTCCTCTTCATCCTCCACTGTTACACAGACACGATGATCAGGACAAGTATGCCAAAAATCATCTTCAATGTGCAACCACATGATGTAGATCTTTACCTGCATTGTCCTTCTCATCCTCCTCTCCAACCTGAAGGAAAGAAAGCAATGTTATTATATCCTACTACTAACACAAAAACACATAAAACATATAAACAGGCACAAACTACTTACCTTGGCATCATCTTCAATTTCCTCAATTTCATCACTTGGGGGGGGGAAAGGCAAGAAAACAAGCACTGTAAAATGCAGCACAGTAGAAGTGGAAACTAGATCAGGCCATCAATGTCTGATTAAATGACCTCTGCAAGGTTTTATCATTTACCATTTCTTTTTATCGTCGTTGTCTGTGTTCAGAGACTCTGCATCTGCAAGGTTGTCCACAGCGATAGCCAAGAACACATTCAGAAGAATGTCTAGGTGTCAATGTGTTAAGCAAACCAACAGCTTTATATTATAGTGCTCATAAGCAAACAACACAATTTTGCAATGCAATACTACTAGAGCAATATTTGTAGCATTTTCACAATACTCAATATATGACTTAATATTATGCATTTGCTCAGAAATAGCAGCAAACCACAAAAAGTTACCGTCTGCAAACTGCCATATACCATACATTCATTAGTTAAGTTTTTTTTTTTTTAAGTTTGTTTTGTTATTGGAGCTTGACAGATTAGGTCACTATGAACTGAGAAAAGTTTGTTTTCTATAAAGTAAATAACAGCATACAGTTTTGGAACGACATGAAGATGATTAAATATTGGCAGATTGTTGCATGATCAAAACTATTTCTTAAAACTATTAGCTTTCGTGTTTAAACTTTTTCACTACTTTTAATTAGAACTGTCTATAGATTTGCAGACACATTTTGCTGATATAACAAACATACACTACAGTTTAAAAGTTTAGGGTCTGGAAGATTTTATAAATGTTTTTCAAATAAGTCTCTTAAGGCCTGTTCACACGGGGATGATTTTCATGCGCGTTTATTGCCAACGTTTAACACCTTGTGACTAAACAAAGGGCGCCAATGTGAGTATGCACACCGGCGCGTAAAACGCCAGGTGTAAAAGCGGCATTTTTTTAAAAAAATGCCTTGGGTTTGTTTTTTTATTTTGACGCGGTGCGTTAAAAACTGGCCGACCAATGAGATTGGCGCTTTTATTCACGTGCCTGGAGCTGCTGAAGTTACAGTAAAACATGACTTGGTGCCGCTCAAGCACAAAACGGTCTTGCTAAGCACACATTCATACAACAAAGTAAGTAGACACAGAAGAAGATGAGCTGCTAATGCTGCTTGCCAGCAAAAAGTATGTGAATGGTTTTGGCAAGGACATAAATACTGTCTCTCTTCTTCTTTTGTGTGACAAGCGAGTGACAGAAGCGTAAAGTGCCGCAGCACCACCTTGTGTACCGGAAGCGGCATCTACTGTTTTGCACGTTCACTCGGTGCATCGCCAGTGAAAATCGCTTGGGTGTGAACACTCAAGACGTGCCGAAAAAGTCCTCGAAAAACGCTGGCGATAAGTGCGCGATATTCGTCCCGGTGTTTACAGGCCTTTACGCTCACCCTGGCTGCATTTATTTGATCAAAAATACAGTAAAAACTAAATATTTTGAAATATTATTACAATTTAAAATAACTGTTTTATATTTTAATATATTGTAAAATGTAATATACACTCACCTAAAGGATTATTAGGAACACCATACTAATACTGTGTTTGACCCCCTTTTGCCTTCAGAACTGCCTTAATTCTACGTGGCATTGATTCAACAAGGTGCTGAAAGCATTCTTTAGAAATGTTGGCCCATATTGATAGGATAGCATCTTGCAGTTGATGGAGATTTGTGGGATGCACATCCAGGGCACAAAGCTCCCGTTCCACCACATCCCAAAGATGCTCTATTGGGTTGAGATCTTATCATTTCAAATTGGTTTCTTAAACATGACTCGAGCTTTGTGACATGGTGCATTATCCTGCTGGAAGTAGCCATCAGAGAATGGGTACATGGTGGTCATAAAGGGATGGACATGGTCAGAAACAATGCTCAGGTAGGCCGTGGCATTTAAACGATGCTCAATTGGCACTAAGGGGCCTAAAGTGTGCCAAGAAAACATCCCCCACACCATTACACCACCACCACCAGCCTGCACAATGGCAACAAGGCATGATGGATCCATGTTCTCATTCTGTTTACGCCAAATTCTGACTCTACCATCTGAATGTCTCAACAGAAATCGAGACTCATCAGACCAGGCAACATTTTTCCAGTCTTCAACTGTCCAATTTTGGTGAGCTTGTGCAAATTGTAGCCTCTTTTTCCTATTTGTAGTGGAGATGAGTGGTACCCGGTGGGGTCTTCTGCTGTTGTAGCCCATCTGCCCCAAGATTGTGCGTGTTGTGGCTTCACAAATGCTTTGCTGCATACCTCGGTTGTAACGAGTGATTATTTCCGTCAAAGTTGCTCTTCTATCAGCTTGAATCAGTCGGCCCATTCTCCTCTGACCTCTAGCATCAACAAGGCATTTTCACCCACAGGACTGCCGCATACTGGATGTTTTTCCCTTTTCACACCATTCTTTGTAAACCCTAGAAATGGTTGTGCGTGAAAATCCCAGTAACTGAGCAGATTGTGAAATACTCAGACCGGCCCGTCTGGCACCAACAACCACACCACGCTCAAAATTGCTTAAATCACCTTTCTTTCCCATTCTGACATTCAGTTTGGAGTTTAGGAGATTGTCGTGACCAGGACCACACCCCTAAATGCATTGAAGCAACTGCCATGTGATTGGTTGATTAGATAATTGCATTAATGAGAAATTGAACAGGTGTTCCTAATAATCCCTTAGGTGAGTGTATTTATCTGATATTAAAGCTGAATTTTCAGCATCATTACTCCAGTTTACATGGTCAAATGATCCTTCAGAAATCATTATAATATACTGATTTGCTGCTCAACAAATATATTTTTACTATCAATGTCGAAAACAGCTGTGCTGCCTATTTTTACAAAAATTAGAAGAACAGCATTTGTATGAAATTCAAATCTTTTGTAAATTTTGGTCAACGCTAGCCATTTTTCATTATTCATAGTAACTAGACATTAGGGTTCAACTGCCTCATTCAAGCCAAAAATGGTAATGGGGCGGGACTTAACTTAAAGGGATAGTTGAAAATTGTCATTAATTACTCACCCTCATGTCGTTCCAAACCCCGTAAGACTTTCGTTCATGGGAATAAAAGCCTAAATTCAATCTGTTCATCATATAAAGCGATCATGACTCTTCAGAAAATTAAGCGCTCAATTCATATGGATTATTTTTACGATTTCTATATAAACTTCTTGAAGTGTCAAAGTGGTAGTTGTATAGCTGTCAATGGAGGGACTTCATTTGTGTTCTGAAGATGAACGAAAGTCTAACGTGTTTGGAACGACATCAGCGTGAGTAATCAATGACAGAATTTTAATTTTTGGGTGAACTATCCCTTTAAGGTAATGACAAAAAAAATTCCCTTCTTTGGTTTTCGGTTTCCTTTTTTGGCTTCATTAGGAAGTCAGCAGCAGTGAGAGGATACAATTTCCACAGATGAAGAGAATGATGAAGTAGATGCACACGATCATTCCTGATGACGAAGGGCCACCGTATGCCATAATTCCATCGTACATGACGGCATTCCAGTCTTCACCAGTCAAAATCTGAGAACAACATTGTTACATATGAGCAAACACATATCCCATTAAAATAACATAAAAAAGACAGGTGCACACAGACACACCTGAAACACAGTGAGCAAGGCCTGAGGGAAGTTGTCAAAGGTGCTCCTCTTCGTTTGTGTCTCATCAAAGTTAAACTTGCCACCGAACACCTGCATACCGAGGAGGCTGAAGATGATGATGAAGAGGAAGAGCAGCAGCAGTAGAGATGCGATGGACTTCATGGAGTTCAGCAGAGATGCCACCAAGTTACTGAGAGACGCCCAGTGACTAAAGGCAAAAAACTAATTGTGTAAGATAAGAAAGCACCCTACACAAATTTCTTCTTTCTTAAAAGTCATATGGGCTTAGAAAATGATGAGGGTGAGCAAACATTTTTTTTTTAAATACAGATTTTTGGATGACCTATTCCTTTAAAGTGCCCCAATTATGCTTTTTTGGGATATTATCTTTCATGTAGTGTGTTACATAGCTGTTTGTGACTGTAAAAGGTCTGCAAAGTTTCAAAGATTAAAGTACACTATAAATTAAGCCATTGACTAATAAATGCTTTTTTATTAAAGTTTAGCATTCCATTTCACTCACTCAGCTTCACACTGAATGACCAACAATATCTTAAGCAACACCACCAGTCCTAAGTTCAATTAAAATATCAAATATGCATTCATACGTGTGTGTGTGTGTGCTGTCAAACAATTAATCGTGATGTATAAAAGTTTGTTTACATAATATATATGCGTGTACTGTGTATAATTATTATGTATATTTGAATACACACACGTGTATATATTTAAGACATATTTGCATGTATATACTGTTGTTGATACAGTAAAAACGACGACATCATTATTGTTAGTATCACTGTTGAGTGCTGAGGAAGTCTCTGGAGCTGAAATTCAGATAGGTAATGAGTTTCATTTCCGACATGTGCTGTAAGTAGTAGACCAATCACAACAGACTGTAGGCTCACGGGAAGGAGGGGTTTAGACCCAAACCTTTATCAAACTGTTTCAGACACTGTGAGAAAAGAGGTGACGCAGCAAAGTATATCATGAGAAAATAAAGTGTTTTTTTTTAGATTGGATGCATGTAAACCTATTGTAGAAGACATTATTTTGCGATCCCTTACCGAGTGACTTTAAAGATCCTGAGAAGTCGTACGCATCGAAACACTGAGATGCCGAGAGGTGACATGATCTCAAGCTCCACTAGGATCGTCTCAGTGATGCCTCCGCACACCACAAAGCAGTCAAAACGATTAAAGAGAGACACAAAATAAGCCTGCAGGCCCAGACTGTACATCTTCACCAACATCTCGCATGTGAACAGGGCCAGCAGCACTTTATTGGCCACATCTACAGGAGAAAACCATTCAGCATCAGAAAAGAGAGGATATACAGTAGTGAGAACACTCACTGCTAGAGTACAAATACACACAGCGCTCACCCTGTACTTGTGTGAGCCACATGGGCTGGTTGTAATGTTCTGATGAGATGGTCAAAGTGTTGAGAAACACCAGGATAATCACCAGCCAATAGAACGGCACAGATTTCACAGCCAAACGACAGTTCCTCCGACACAACCGGTTCCAGCGACGCCAGCGCCGACTGAAAGAGGAGGCCGTGAAGTCAGACAACATAGACACAAGAAGAAATTAAAACAAATGGATGGATTGAAAGGAGAGATAGAACACTAGATAGAACACCTGAATAGACGCTAGAATGCAAGAGAGATAGAATGCTAGATGGAATGCTGGAGAGATAGAACACTTGAGCAGTCGATCGAATGCTAAACAAAAGAATGATACTGTAGACAGACAGGATGCTAGAACTCTAAACAGAACACTAGAATGATAGAATTCTGGATAAATAACACACTTAGACAGATAGAATTCTAGAACACTAGCAAGAACAGGCCAATACAACGTTAGAATACTAGAGCATTTGAAAGAACCCTAAAGTGCTAAATAGAACACTAGATAGAGCAAACCAATGCTAGACTGAATGTTAGATAGGTATAAGTATGAGGTATAAGATATAAACCAACAACTATAAAACAACAGAACGCTATATTATATATATATAGCTGGAATGTTAGCTAGTTAGGCAGATAGCTGGAATACTAGCTGGAATGTTAGCTAGCTAGACAGATAGCTGGAATGTTAGCTAGCTAGACAAACAGCACGTCAGATAGAAAGCTAGCTAGCTAACTAGACAGACAGCTGGAATGCTAGCTGGAATGTTAGCAAGCTAGACAAATAGATGGAATGCTAACTGGAATGTTAGCTAGTTAGACAAATAGAATGCCAGACAGATAGATAAGAGCTTACAAGCTCACAGTAATACATGCAACAACATGCAACATGTAAATAAACTGACATTAGCATATAGTAAATCACATCTTTACTGACCTGCACTTTGATTTGGAAATTTTTTGACTGTAAATTGAAACACATTGTAAAGTTAAAAAAGAAACAAGAGTATTCATATACCTCCTTGATACAGCATATTACAATAATTAATTACTGATTAAATAAACATACATTCATGTGTATTTGTGAGTTCTCTCACCATGTTGGGCCTCAACATGTCGCCTTCTCATCTTCTCCTTTCTCATTCTCTGTATTCATGGATTCTGTCTCACTCGCCGGCATACTCGCTATTGTGTCACAAACACAAGGTTCAGCACACACACATTAAAACACACTCACAACACACAGTTCACACATCCTCAAGTCAAATTTAGTGGACAAGAACTTGAACTTTTTTCTGAAAAATATTCATCAAGAAAGAAGTGATTTTTAAATGCATCCTTAGTGAAACTTAGAGAGGAAGAAAAGCTAAAAAAAGAAAAGAAAAAAAAAAAGAGTAATATGCAAAAAAAATAATATACATTTTATAAAATATACCTATAATACAGCTCTGACATGATGATGCAATTTGATCTTGAGCCTTTGGTTTACCAATGACTTTTTGGTGACACTTTACAAGTTGTGTATGATAGAATTGTGTATGTTAATGCAATTGATAACATAATTGGACAATGATTGGACTCCAACGCATGTTCACAAGAGCACCACAACGCATGCGTGTTGACACGAGAGTGGACATGAACGTGCGTTGGAGATTAATATTTTGTAAATAAAGTGGTCAATTATGATTTTTTTTGCACAAAGCACTCGCGTCGCTTCATAAAACTGAGGTTAAACCATTGGAGTCACATGGATTGTTTTAATGATGTCTACTACCTTTCTGAGGCTTGAGAGTGGTAGTCAATGGAGGCACAGAAATCAATTAGATTTCATCAAAAATATTTGTGTTCCGAAGATGAACGAAGGTCTTACGGTTTGGAACGACACGATGGTGAGTAAATGGTGACAGAATTTTCATTTTTGGGTGAACTAACCCTATAACATTAGTTAATTTTTTTTTCATGTTATTGTTCACATTAGTTCACAGTGCATTAATTACATTTACATTTATGCATTTGGCAGACGCTTTTATCCAAAGCGACTTACATTGCATTCAATGTACACACATTTTTACATTTTGTCAGTTCTTGCTTTCCCTGGGAATCGAACCCATGACCTTGGCGTTGCTAGCGCCACACTCTTATTGTTTGAGCTACAGAAAAACTAAATATGTTAACTAATGTTAACAGATTTTTTTTAAATTAATTAGTAAACGTTGAGATTAACAATAGCTAAATGCTGAAGAAGTATTGCTCATTGTTAGCTCATCTCAACTAATGCATTAACTAATGTGAACAAATAACACCTTATTGTAAAGTGTTACCATTTTTAATAATTAAATTGTGTGAAATATTCCCAACTGAAATATTCATAGCTTAAATATATACAACCATGCTGAATTTCAGTCCCTAAAAATAAAAATTAAAGTGTAAAATTTAATTTTAATGTAAAACATTTAAATAAGTGCAACTTAACATACTAATGTTAAAGCATAGAATTGTAATGTAAAGTGTTACCTATTTGTATGACAGCTAAATTACTGAGAAGTTATAAAATATCTGTTCTGCTCAGCCTTCACATTCCCTCAGGATATACGGATAAATTCTGACACATCCAAAGACAGTAATAAGCGAGTGTGATCAGACTTTTTGTGACTGCTCTTTAAACTGCTGACCATGAGCCTGGTGATCTGGGTTTAACCTCATTTCTATGTTAGAAACTCGCTGTCACTGTTTTAAAGTGGGATTTTTAAGTTGGAGAGACGCTGCACTCCCACTCCTGCCGGATCTGATCTCTGACTCACTCAGATTTTGAGAGAATGACAATGAGAGGACTAAATTAGTACAGGAAGGAGGAAACGGGCAAGCGAGGAGTTTGATAACGCTAATGCGGAGGAAAAACTGATGGGTACAAACAGCATATAGGCACTGATGGTCATAGAAAACACACACACACACACACTTGCAAAGCAAAAGTAGTGCATTCATACACTACAGCATTCGCATAAACATCACTCACGGACATATTATTAGCTTCACAACACACTTGGGGCATTTGTGCACAAGTCAATGAGTAATCCATATCTTTTTTTAAAAGACAGCCTATTAAACAAACACTATGTAAGGCTTCTAACAGGTAATATTCATAAATATCATCAAGTAATCACACATATGAAAGGGACAGAAGGGTGGGAGGGAGATTTACCATGAGTGTCAGAGGACTGGCTGAACCAGCCAAACCCTTTCTTCTTCTTCTCCATGAGGCTGGCCAATGTAACCCCTTCATTTCCCATGCAACCAAAGCCCATGCATGATTTACACAGCACAGCACAGCCGTGGCATGGTCACGAGGGCGAGAACGAGCAGCCACATCGACACAGGTTAAAGCACGGGAACAAGAACAGCACCAACACAACAATTAACAACAGTAAACAACAACAACAACAACAACAACAACAACATCAACAACATCAACATTGAGGCAACTGGTCTGCTGGATGGGAGCAAAGGATGATGGGTAGTTAGTTAACAGTGAGCAAGAGCAGGTTATTAGGATCAGGGTGCAATGCATTCAATGAAAACATAGGAACATAGCGAGGGTCCAAATGTTGAGATTCGTTGATGTTTGCATGTGTATATGATATGAAGCTGACCTCTGACTTCGATGGCCCCCACATACATTCATGGGAGTTCATCAGTATTTAATTTCATAAAAAATAAGCTATGTCACTGATTATATTTTTGAAATTTATCGAAATCTTATTCTTTCTCATACTAAAATTACACAATTAAATTAAAACTGCAGTATGGTCTTCTATGTCTGCAGAAAGTGGTATGAGTCAATATGGAGATACAAGCTATTATTTATATTTTGTCGTTTTCTGACTTAGAAATTGAACAATCAATTTATTTATATTTACATCTAATAAAACATTTATGAGGTACATGGCAGGCCAATAAAATGCCATATGGTAAATATTCTTTATGCTGTTTTATGATATATAAGCAACAGCAGAGATGTTCAAACACAGTTTAAATCACAAATTAACTGCAAATACTCATACTATTCAATGTCTTTGTCTTGTTTTTCAGTAAAAATATTAAAACATGTTACTGTTTTATATGGGTTTTATATGTTAATATGATGGGATTTTCTGTATTGATACCCATATTTAGAATCCATAATGCATTGTCTCGTGTTTTATGTTTGATCATGTGACACTGAAGACTAGAGCAATGATAAAAATTCAGTTGCCATCACCAAAATAAATTACATTTTACAATATATTCAAATAGAAAACTGTTATTTTAAATTGTAATAACATTTCACAATACTGTATTTTGGAGCAAATGAATGCAGCCTTAAATGACCCCAAACTTTTGTTTTGAATGGTAATGTATATATAAATTATAACTTCTATACTGTAGGTGGCAAATATAACTACATTTTTAATATCATCAAATGTTTCTAGAAATAGTGCATTTCATTGAAAAGTCAAAGTATTCTGTATTTCCATGTTGTGTACTGTATATACAGCGATCAGGCATAACATTATGACTGACAGGTGAAGTGAATAACACTGATTATCTCTTCATCACGGCACCTGTGAGTGGGTGGGATATATTAGGCAGCAGTGAGCAAAAGTGAACATTTTGTCCTAAAGTTGATGTGTTAAAAGCAGGAAAAATGGGCAAGTGTAAAGGATTTAAGCGAGTTTGACAAGGGCCAAATTGTGATGGCTAGACACCTGGGTTAGAGCATTTCCAAAACTGCAGCTCTTGTGGGGTGTTCCCGGTCTGCAGTGGTCAGTATCTATCAAAAGTGCTCCAAGGAAGGAACAGTGGTGAACCAGCGACAGGGCCAAAGCTCACTGATGCACGTGGGGAGCGAAGGCTGGCCCGTGTGCTGATCAAACAGACGAGCTACTGTAGCTCAAATTGCTCAAGAAGTTAATGCTGGTTCTGATAGAAAGGTGTCAGAATACACAGTGCGTCGCAGTTTGTTGTGTATGGGGCTGCATAGCCGCAGACCAGTCAGGGTGCCCATGCTGACCCCTGTCCACCGCCAAAAGCACCAACAGTGGGCACGTGAACGTCAGAACTGGACCACAGAGCAATGGAAGAAGGTGGCCTAGTCTGATGAATCACGTTTTCTTTTACATCACGTAAAAGACCAACACAATATTAGGAAGGTGGTCATAATGTTAAGCCTGATCGGTGTATGTGTGTGTTTTGTTTTAAAAAGGTTTTACTGGAAAACAAGAAAAAGATACCATCAAAAGTGGAAATAAATTCACTCATAAGAGATCAAGCGTTTTGTGAACTTGTGCGAGTGGAAACAGAATTCAGCTTGATTTTCCATTTGCAGAATAAGTTCTGCATAAATGCTAAGCTTTCCAAACAAGCGACTTTTGTGGGTCTGTATCAATCAATTATACCCTTTCAGAATCCAGCCGGCTAATCTACCCCGACCGCCCTCTCACAGAACTGAGGTCAGTCACTGGAGCTCCGGTGACAGTGGAAGTAGAAATCTGCTGTACTGTAGCAGCAGATCCAACCGCTCAGAATCATGCGTGCTGCTTATATAAAAGGGATTAGGATTAGTCCTTATTTTGCTCAGTTTCTCCACTTCATGCCCTTATGAGAAAACTACTCTCGTTCAGCAGATACCGACCATACTGACTCAACTCAGCTCATTTCATGTCACTTTTAGACAATACATGGAGAAGACAGTGTCTTGATCAAGGTTCAATAGTAAGCAGAATCAGCCCTAGTTGTCGGTCCAGTACTGTACTGGACCCTCTGACCTGAAGATGTTCGACTTTGATTGACAAATCTGCGGTTCGGCGGCAGAGACGGCACTCGTGGTGTCAGCGCTTGCTGACTGCTCCTCAACTATTTCATCAAAAATACACCAGAGGCAGCTGTTTTGGTTTGCTGACGTCTGTTCGGTGTCACGCTGCAGTTTGACGCATGACGGGCCAATTAAAGACGGCTCTGTGGCTGCTACAAAAAGTTGCAAAGCTTTGGTTGAAACAGCACCCTTAATATAAGTCAGAAAAGTGCAATTCTAAGCTCACTCACTGAACAAATTTCATTAGTTCAACACAAAATATAAATTAATAGTTGTGACTAAATATGGCTACTGATTCCTTGATATGCAGATTATTCCCTACTGATATATGACATTTTTTCTAAACTAAACAAATACTGTTAAAACAATGAATATAGCCAGATTTTAATTCTGTTATTCAGCACCACAACTGTTTTCAGATAATTTTGCATTGCTCGGCTATTTTGTAGGAGTAAATTAAAGCATTCTGGTAAATGGACTGTTGCGTAATATGAAAGTTGAAATGCAATGCATGAAATGCACTTCTTTTCAAAAGTCAGGGTCAGTAATTTCTTTTAAAGAAATGAATACTTTAATACAGCAAGCATTAAATTGATCAAAAGTGACAGTAAAGACATTTATAATGTTACAAAATAAACTGTTTGTAAATAAACTTCTATTCTATTGTTTGTTTGAATATTTCTATTCATTAAAAAATCATTGTTTCCATTAAAAATGTTAAGCAGCACAACTTTTTCAACATTAATAATAAGAAATATTTCTTGAGAAGCAAATCAGCATATCAGAATGATTTCTGAAGGATCATGTGACACTGAAGACTGATGCTGAAAATTCAGCTTTGCATCAAAGGAATAAATTACATTTTTGTCATTTTAGTCAAGTCATTTTTAATTATAATAATATTTCATAATGTTACTGTTTTTACTGTATTTTTGATCAAACAAATGCTGCCGAAAAAATAAAATATCCCAAAACTTTTGAACAGTAGTGTATATAGTAATTACACACAATTTACATAAGTAAATTTACATATAAAATCACAAGTTCTATAGATGACAAATTATAGGTTACTAAATTTTTAATATCATCATATGTTTCTGGAAATAGTGTTATTTCTAAATATGCTTTATTAAAATTATACTTGTAAAAGTCACAGAAGTGATTAATTCTACTTCCTTAAATTCACATTTAAATTGATTAAATCAATCCTGTTTGTTGCTACTCTAAATGTAATTACAATTCATGAACTAATTTAGAATTTAAAAGCATTCTCAGCTCAATTCTATATCCTGACTTGACTCAATAACTTGCCTGAACAATAATGGCCAGTAATTGTCTAGTTACTAGTATTCATCTAAATGACAGTGGTTTACTGTCATGTGCTGCGTTCAGGTACTCACGGTTGCGTTTGCTCTCCTCATCATCCTCCTCATTCTCAGGGTCGATGTCTTCAGCCTGCGTGATCCAGTCTAGATAACCTTTCAGATCTTCCTCCAACTGCTGTTTCTCCCGTAGCTTCTGGAAATCTCCACGAGCCTTTGCCTTCTCTCGCTCTTTAGAGAACTCTCTGAGGTTCAGGAAAACACACTTTTACCTTCAGTTCACAAATAATCATCCAAATATAAAATGACCACAACATTTTCATAATACCTCACCTAAACCACACTTAAAAATCTAAAATCTAAATGTCACTGCATTACATACTAAGATATTAAACCATGCGATAGTTCGAGAAAGATAGCACTTTTAAAAGCATAACATTTCACAAGAAGATGTGTGTTATTCAGTATAAAAACAGTATTTTATCTATTTTATTTTAAAGTAAAAAGTTTTTCAGTTTTTAAACCTGAATATACAAGAATTTTGCATTATTTAACAAAACTTTTTCATCATTTATTTAAAGTTTTCTTGAAATGCTAAATTCATATGTATAATTATATGGACATTGCTATTGTTCATTGTCAATGTTCATTCCGACTATTAAAAATGTATGGCTATTAAAATGTAGGGCCCTATTTTAACGATCTAAGCGCATGGTCTGAAGCGCATGACGCAGGTACACTTAGGGTGTGTCTGAATCCACTTTTGCTAGACAGAAAAATAACGGTCGCTGCGCCAGGAGCATGGTCCAAAAGTGTTGTACCTAGTCTCTTAATGAGTCATGGGTGTGTTTTGGACGTAACGTGTAATAAACCAATCAGAGTCTCCCATTCCCTTTAAAAGCCAGTTGCGCTTGCACCATGGCGGATTCGCTATTTACATGCCGTATTTGCGAGCAGAAAGACAGAACGCTTCTCCAGAGAGGAATCCTTTTATTTTTAATATTTGGCATGTTTGTGCGCATCCCTGTGTGTGTAACAAGCAGAGTGTACGCGCGCGTTGTGCACCTGCCTATAGGCTCATATTACTAACGCTCTTTAAATAACACAAGAAATACTGCACTACTGACTTTAGACTAGGTTTTTATTGGTCAATAGTGCAGTCGTCTTCAGTTCCTCAAAATAGCAACATACCAACAATGCGCCCGAACACACCTCGTTTTCAGACCAGCATGCTCATGGGCGAACAGATGGGCGCGAGTGCATTTGCCATTTAAACAACGTGGCACTGGGCGTGAAAATGATAACTGCGTTGGACTGAAAAAAACACTTGCATCGCACCTGCCGTCGCATTGCGCCGGGTGTATGATAGGGCCCTCTGAGTGGAAATAAAGCATATTTGTTTTCTCTGGAACATAATTCTCTGAATATGATTCTAATCATATACTGAATCAAATACAATTCAGTTTAACTGAGTTACACTAAACACACTAAGAATTAACATTCCAAATAAACTTTCCCTGCTAAAACAATTTAGATTAGATTGTACCATCATACATTCGGCTTTAGATGGTTTTATAAGATGCCAATCCTGATCTGTTACTGAAATAAGCATAATTATAAAATACATTTATATTAAATTATTTATATTATATAAATGATAAAATATGATAAAATATTAAAACATAACACTTTAGTTTAGGGTCTCACTATGAACTAGCATGCATATTACTAGGATATTGTCTGTTTATTAGTACTTATAAAGCGCATATTAATGCCTTATTCTGCATGATCATATTCTACATCCCTTAATCCTACCAATACCTAAACTTAACTACCTTACTAACTATTAATAAACCGTACTTATGAGTTACTAACTATTAATAAACCGAATTATGAGGAGATATTGCCAATCTGATTGTTACTGAAATAGTAATTATAAAATACATTTATATTAAACATATAATTAATGATAAAATATGATAAAATATTAAAACATAACACTTAGTTTGTGATATGCATAGTGAGAACTGAATCCCTAAACTAAAGGTTACAACTATTAATAAACCGTATTTATGAGTTTATTGAGGCAAACATTATAATTAATAGTTTGTTAATAGTGAGAACTGAACCCTAAACTAAAGGTCAATATATAGTATTTTATATTGAAATATTATTATTATACAGCCTTCACACTGAAAACCATGTACATGATTACCATGTAGCCATGAAAAAATATGCATATAATAGATCACATGTAGATTAGAAGTCGGGTGTAAAAATGATTAATTATAAGCCGTTTCTAGATAGTTTTGGCTCAGGTCCCTGTTTTAATAAAAATCTATGGGATGTTTTCACATGTTTTAAAGCCTACAAAGCAAAAATCATTAGTCCATTCACTTAGAAAAGCATTAACAGACCTTTTCTAAACAATCTGCAAAAATTAATGTATCATTAATGTCTGTTCGTGTCACAATATAGTGCTTAATGTCAAGGGTTTGTTCAAATTACAACCCCCAAGTATGAGCAATTATAATGCACGAGTTGCTAAATATAAAAATATTAAATTCTCACCATTAACGTACATGCTTACCATATTTACATATATCTAAACCTACAGTAAGTATAAATGCTTCAGTGTCCTGCCAGCAGGGTGCATGCTTGTCCACAAAGGACAAGGAGAAACATCACACAAACACGCTCGAAAGGTCACACGATGTGTGTGGCATCCTTAATAAAATGACAGAAGCACAAAAAACGGAATCCAAACCTAATTTCAGAAGATTGCTCGATCTGCAAATTGTATATGTTGCACCATGGGCACGACGTCTCTCGCGGCATAGTATTAATAACCCTGCAGCTCTAAGAAATCGCTTGTAGGACTAACGGACACAGGAAGCAGATTCATTTCACCCTTCCTGAGGGGGTCAGAAAATCTGTGCCCTCCTCTGAAGGAGATGAAGGAGATGTCTTTCTGATGTAAGAAAACAAAATAACCATATCAAATTGAGTCACCTGTCTGGCTCAGGTCTCCTTCCTCTCCTCTATCTGCCCTTCCCTTCTCTGGCTACTCCGTCGTTCTCCTGTCAGTCGCACAAGTTTCTTTTGCCTCTTTCTAAATAAACCCTATATCCAGTTTAAGGTTCACCCAGGAATTAAGAACCCAAAAACTGATGTACAATGTAAGATATGATGAACCATGTTTTGCATTGTTACTGGGAACATCAACCTATATCGTTCAAAAGTTTGAGATCAGTAAGATTAATACATTTATTCAGGAAGGATGATTTAAAGGGTTAGTTTACCTAAAAATGAAAATTACCCCATGATTTACTCACCCTCAAGCCATCCTAGGTGTATATGACATTCTTCTTTCAGACGAATACAGTCAGAGTTATATTAAAAAAGTCCTGGCCAATCCAAGCTTTATAATGGCAGTGAATTGTTGCCTTGTTTATGAAGTCCATAAAAGTGCATCTATCCATCATATAACTCCTCCACACTACTCCGGGGGCATGAGTAGTGGCAAGCAAAGTGGCATGTTTGTGTAAGAAAAACATCCATATTTAAAACTTTATAGACTAAAATTACTAACTTCCAGCAGATTGCCGTACTCATCGATTTACGTCGAAAGAGTAACCCTTGACCCTTGACGAACACAGAGAATAGAGCAAAACAAAACACTGGTCATGAATTAGAGTCTAAAACGAGAATTTTTAAAGAGAAATGGTGGAGGATTTCGATATAAGAGAAGAAGGGCTTGAGTTTGTTGCCCAACACTATCCACGAGAGGAGTCAAAGCTTACGATGCGTCAGGGGTTACTCTTTTGCCTCAAGTCAAATTGCATATGGCTTTCTGCCGGAAGTTAAGTTATTTTAGTCTATAAAGTTTTAAATATGGATATTTTTCCATCCATTATCTTCCGCTTATCCGGGACCGGGTCGCGGGGGCAACAGTCTAAGCAGAGACGGCCAGACTTCCCTCTCCCTAGCCACTTCCTCCAGCTCTTCCGGGGGAACCCCGAGGCGTTCCCAGGCCAGCCGGGAGACATAATCCCTCCAGCGTGTCCTAGGTCTTCCCCGGGGCCTCCTCCCGGTGGGACATGCCCGGGCCCTCCCCGGAAGGCGTCCAGAGGCATCCGCCCGAGCCACCTCAACTGGCTCCTCTCGATGTGGAGGAGCAACGGCTCTACTCTGAGCTCCTCCCGAGTAACTGAGCTTCTCACCCTATCTCTAAGGGAGTGCCCAGCAACCCTGCGGAGAAAGCTCATTTCGGCCGCCTGTATCCGGGATCTTGTCCTTTCGGTCATGACCCACAGCTCATGACCATAGGTGAGAGTAGGAACGTAGATTGACCGGTAAATCGAGAGCTTCGCCTTACAGCTCAGCTCCTTCTTCACCACGACAGACCGGTACATCGACCACATTACTGTAGAAGCTGCACCGATCCGTCTGTCAATGGAACGGGAGATTGACAGATGGATATTTTTCTTACAGAAAAAAAAACACCACTTCGCTTCAGAAGGCCTTTATTAACCCCCCGGAGCCATGTGGAGTAGTTATATGATGGATAGATGCACTTTTATGGACTTTTTATGTACAATTCACTGCCATTATAAAGCTTGGATCAGCCAGGACTTTTTTAATATAACTTTGATTGTATTCGTCTGAAAGAAGAATGTCATATACACCTAGAAATGACTTGAGGGTGAGTAAATCATTTTTGGGTCAATTTTCATTTTTGGGCAAACTAACCCTTTAAATTGATCAAAAATGACAGTAAAAGACATTTATAATGTTACAAAAGATCTCCATTGAACTGACTGAAGACTGGAGTAATGATGCTGAAAATTCAGCACAGGAATAAATTACATTTTACAATATATTCAAATAGAAAACAGTTATTTTAAATTGTAACAGTATTTCACAATATTACTGTGATTTACTGTATTTTAGATCAAATAAATGCAGCCTTGGTGAGCATAAAAAATTTCAGACCCCAAACTTCTGAAAGGTAGTGTATTAAAGTGCTGAATTGCGAAATCATCCTAATGACCAAAAAGCAAGAGTTTGTGCTGAATGAGCATCATTCACCTGCTTTGCCCTAGTTATTGTCCTTTAGTCTAAACAGTGTCATTTCCCCTTCTTGACTTTCATCGGTCTGAATCACTTCCTCTCTCATAGTTTTTCATTCTGTCCTTGGAACGTTTTTCTTAATAATGACATCAGCTTAGCACGATTCAACCCGGCAGACGTGAAGATCATCTCACAGCACACAACACTTCAGAAAACACCTGAAACCCGTTAAAAAAAAAAACCAGTCTAGAAAATACAGTCATGGAAAAAGGATTGCAGAAACCCCAAGCAGATGGATCCATAATGTCGCCAATTTATAATGAATAAACGGCATGTTTACACCTGGTATTAAAATGCTTTTTGGTCGATCGGATCACAAGTGGACGATGCTAAATAGAAGTGTAAACGGGGTCTAAAACGTTTTGAAATGGTCCACTTCCGACCACTTCCAGAGGTAGTCGAAAACACATCAGGTCGGATTGCTTTCATAGTGTAAACGCGAATGGTCGAATGGGTTTGTTAAAAAGGTAGACTAGCATCGCTATAATAGGTGAACAGCTAAAACCAGCATGAAAGTACACAAAACAATTACACTGGCTAATATAATATAAAATATAATTAAATAAATATGAATAAATATTCTGTGAGAGTGCCAGCCTGATATTATGCAGAATAATAAAATAAATAATAAATAAAAAATACATTTAAATGTAAAATAATTTGATATGTTCAGTAAATTATTCATATTAATGCATGCATACTTGATGCAATACTTGATTAATAAATGAATAAATAAATCATACTACTTAATAATGACTGTATTATTCCAATATATTATTATTATTATTATTATTATTATCATTATTGGGGTGTGACAAGATTAAAATGTGACGAGTGAAAAGCTGTCTCGCGATATCACCATGACAATAAAGTGAGGGTGAAATTAGTGTATGTATAATGCCACCGCTACGTTTACATTACATCCTCCACTGTCGTTTGGCTGTTTTTATTTCCATAAAAAAAGCAAAACGACAATTTATTTCAGTTGGAAAACAGCAGCTTCAATTGTAAACGTCAGCTCTGCTCTGCACTGTGTGCGACTGCGTCTGAGCTGCAGGAATCACAGTCCTCTGATCACGTGACGAGAGTAAGGTGAGATGATTGACAGGATCATGGTGGAAGATTTGTGCGCAACAGAGCCTGATAGATTGTCTGGTAAATGTCTTGTATCTAGAATGCGCGCTCAGTGCTGCCAATCCCTATACACAGAGTACGTGTGATCACAAATCTAAAGCGAAAGTAAACGATTTGAGCAAATTAGGCGACATACAATAACCTGTCTCCCAATATCAAAGCTATATAGGCTAGGTTGAGTAGTTGTAACCACCTCTTTACTCTGGTCTCTTTTTTTCTCTCTGTTTGCACTTTGAATATTGAGAGAGCACTTATTATTTGCATTTAATAAGACTAAGGAGTTGAATTAGGAGGTCACACACAGCCTCAATCAGAAATTCTGGAAGCTCATAATTCATGTACCGTAAGGTCTGAAGAGACTCGTGTGAAATCATACAGGAGAGAAGCCAGTCAGTTGAGCTTGTGGCAAAACCTTTTCCAGTGCTTTTACATTGTTGTCTTTCAATGCATTTAATAATTCATACTCAGAAAGTAGAACTGAAATGTAATTCAAAATGATTAGTTAAAGCATTTCAAAATGCACCTGCAGACTATTTTTCCAGTCATGAATTTTGTCATTGAGGATTTCTTAAAAATACTGTGCAAAAATCTTGTCTTGTCTCGCTCTCGTGAACCCAATTTCGTGTCTCGTCTCGTGAGCTAAGCGTCTCGTCACACCCCTAATCATTATTATTAATACTGATGTAACAAAAAGTTGCCCAATTTTCCGGAATCCATCCTAGTTTTGACAAATAACCAGATTTGCAATTTTTGTCCATGACTGTAGTATTTATCCATGATCAGGCCTATTTTCAAACTTCAAGCTCAACCCCATGCAAGAAAAACTCTGGCAGAAGAAATTCACAGCAGTCTCCACAGCACACAGCCAATCTCATTCTCTTACCCACTGAGAACACCCAGCACAAGATTCAACACAAAAAACGAGCCCAGAATGATCAGACTAACAAAGTAGATCCACGGCGTCTCCCAGCCAATGGCGTCATTCACCTATAAGGGCCCAAACAGGACGGTTAACCCAGAGAGAGACTACAGTGAGCTGAGAGAAACTCCATAGATGGAGTTTAGTCTTGGGAGAAAGACAGAGAAAAAAAAGAAATGGATATCAGGGGGCGTAGTGAAGAGAAAAGAGGAGCTGCTCACCCGCTCAACACACCCAGAACCAGGTTCAAGACGAAGAAAGAGCCGAAGATGACCAAGCTCACAAAGTACACCCAGGGCAGCTCCAACCCCATAGCATCATTCATCTGAGAGAAAAGAGGAAGAGAATGAGGAAGAGGAGGAAAAGAGGTGGGGAGAAAGAGAAAATGAAAGAATGAAAGTATGAAACAGAAACTGTGAGAGGAAGGTTAAAAACAGGTCCAGAGAAGACGTTCTGCTCAAAATCTATTTGGATTTCAGTTTTAACATGTTTAGATATTTTGAAGAAATATCTAATAAGAAATTTGAGTGTAGGATGAAGTCAATATAAAGGAGAAATCCCACACACGGTCCATAAAGTTACTAAAATGTACTGAATAGTTTCAGAGACCCAGGCATTTTCATATAATAGATAAAGAAAAAAAAATTCACTAGCCTAATCTGACACTGTAAACTGATTAACAAACACATTTTACACATATACATCGATCATGCATAACATTATAACCACCTTCCTAATATTGTGTTGGTCCCCCTTTTGTGGCCAAAACAGCCCTGACTCGTCGAGGCTTGGACTCCACTAGACCCCTGAAGGTGTGCTGTGGTATCTGGCACCAAGATGTTAGCAGCAGATCCTTTAAGTCCTGTAAGTTGCGAGGTGGGGCCTCCATGGATCGGACTTGTTTGTTCAGCACATCCCACAGATGCTCGATTGGATTGAGATCTGGGGAATTTGGAGGCCAAGTCAACACCTCAAACTGCGATGCCCTGTGTATTCTGACACCTTTCTATCAGAACCAGCATTAACTTCTTGAGCAATTTGAGCTCCAGTAGCTCGTCTGTTTGATCAGCACACGGGCCAGCCTTCGCTCCCCACGTGCATCAATGAGCCTTGGCCGCCCATGACCCTGTCGACGGTTCACCACTGTTCCTTCCTTGGAGCACTTTTGATAGATACTGACCACTGCAGACCGGGAACACCCCACAAGAAAATGTTTCCTGCTTCTAACACATCAACTTTGAAGACAAAGGCCGTTTCTCAATATTCTTGTCTGTACTTGTGTTCTCGTGGACTTGTGAAACGTCATCAGTTGCTGCCAAAGTACTGATCCATTTCAAAGTTCACATATAGTCCAGTACAGTTCAAATCCCCGGATTTGTTCTTGATCCGCCCCTTTTATCGAGGATGCACCGAGAGGTGACTTGTGCAGACTTGAGAAAGCCAGGTATCCCAGAATGCATCTCACACCAACCAACAAGCATCAATAGCAGATGAGAAATCCCATGAAATTTAAAAATACTACTGTTATTTTGCCACGATTTTTAGCTTTAAGACTTTTTCAGATGAGAAAGTACTTGTTTAAAGCTCAAATCTGTGGTTTATTTATAAAGAGACTGAATCCAGGTAATGAGCTCAGCGCTCATTAACCCAGCAGTGATCAGCCTTTCCTCGGCTAGTCTTCTGACGTCTGCCGCTGGCTCTGGTGTCTCTGTAGTGGTTAAACATGAGATATAATTCGTCTTGTGTAGATCTAACGTCTAACGTCTAACCTCTGATCTATAATTTGTTCCCTGGCAAATCGTTTTGTCTGAAAGTTCCATAACTTTATATTTTTAGGCTGTTTAACTTTACAGTTAGCACTGACTTTATATGTTTGACTTAATTGTTTGCTTTATTTCTTGTATAGCTTTTTAAACATTTTACTTATACTTTTATAATGGCTATTAATGATCACACATAAACTGACATTTAACAAAAAGAGACTGGGTTGTGTTTTATGTCATATTTAATTGTATTACAGTGATAAACATCTATATATGCACACTTATTGTCTAAACCACAAATTTATACGCTTGATATGTTTTTAAATGTAAAAGAAAAGAGTCAGGGTTGTGTTTTATATTTCGTTTTGTTCGATGCCTCAACCACATTTGTGTGGCTATTAATATGTTTAAGATTTTTTTAAATGAAAATGAAGAGAGGCAGAGTGGTGTTTTATGACATATTTTGTTTTATTCTAGCCTAAAATACACAGAGATAACTGGAGTAACCAGTGCGAGCTGAGTGACACTATCAAGAACGCCGCTGTTTCATTTGCAGAATCACCGGACTTGTGTCCTCCCATCTTCGGGAGTTTGTTCTCCTGAGTGGAACTTGGCAAGTCTGAACTATAAAGGACACAATTCAGAAGTTTGCGTACTTTGTATTGAGAAACGGCCAAAATGTTCACTTGCTGCCTAATATATCCCACCCACTAACAGGTGCCGTGATGAAGAGATAATCAGTGTTATTCCCTTCACCAGTCAGTGGTCATAATGTTATGCTTGATCGGTGTACATATACATACGTGCATGTATGCATGCATGTAATTATATATATATATATATATATATATATATATATATATATATATATATATATATATATATATATATATATATATATATATATATATATATATATATATATATATATATATATATATATATAAAAATAAATAAAACACATAAAAAAACTGTTTACATTGTTTATATATAATTCTTCTCAGCAGGCAAGCTGCATTAACTAGCATGCTGCATTATGCATTACACATTATTTATATGTTCAATTATTTGTTGAATTTGAGCATGTCAAATAAGCAGCAATTTTTACCTTAGGAAAAACCCATAGCGATTAAACACTAAACTGAATATTGCGCAGACACGTCCGTGTCTATGGTGGTCCAAAAGTAAATTTGGCTTTTTAAAAATCTATAACAAGGTTTAAAAACAGTTACTACTAATTTTTGGGGGGTGATTCACAGGAAATCTAATCTGGAGTTCATGCAGCTGTAAACGAACCGTGTGCTGTGATGAAATGGAGGAAATATATTCCAGAGGATGATGTGAAAGGTGGGTGGATCTCATCAGAGCACGCTGGTCAGTCACAGACCCTTGAGTTCCTGCTTCAGTGTGTGGGCTGCTAGTTTGAGCATCTCACACTCTCCTCAAATCAGTAATGATTGTATGAGCACTTCATCCTCTCTACACAAATATAATTATTGACTAACATTCATTATACGTCAACAAGAAGACGCGGGGCGCAAGGGGAAGTATCATGCTAATACTAACCCAGTAAAGTACATCCGTCCAACCCTCCATGGTAATGCACTGAAACACAGTGAGCATGGCAAACATGAAGTTGTCAAAGTTTGTGATGCCTCCGTTGGGGCCGTGCCAGCCCTCCCTACACACGGTGCCATTAATGGGACATGTGCGACCATGATTATTGATCGCACACGGCGCAGGTTCGTCCTCTATTATATCTGCAGAGAGAGGAGAAGATCCAATACAAATAAGCATAATAGCTATCTATATATATATATATATATATATATATATATATCACATCATATAATCTTTGTAACAATCCTACATTAAGGGAATTAACTTCCCTAAAATACGGAAACTATGGCAGTAATCAACAACCTTAGACACATTAAGAAGCCTTGGTGAGCAGAAGAGATGTAAAGCACAGAGGTTTAACAAACCTGTCCCTCGATAATAGCAGGTTGCATGCATTTTTCCAATGAAAAGCTCCAAACCGATGATGGCGTAGATGATGATGACGAACAGAACCAGCAGGGCGATGTGGAGGAGAGGAACCATGGCTTTAATGATGGAGTTCAGCACCACCTGTAAACCTGAGGATATGCGAACATACGTAAAATTACAGATTTACACTCTTCCACAGCGTTTGAGTGTTCATTCCTATTGCATACATACAGACACACACACACACAGACACACACATACATACATACACTAGTGTCTTTAGGGCATTGAGTTTGACAGCTTGTTCTCAGAGAACGATCCTGGGGGGGATGCAGCAAGGAATGCTGCGCTTTTCCTGCCATATGGCCACATCATGCGGCATCTCTCACCCAACATCCACCCCTCTGCGGGGGTCCAGTGCTCTGGGCGCTCAGAAGGGGAAGCTGTCAAACTGCCTCATGATTAGTGTTTTGCAAACTACATATTTTCAAAATCGACTAGTCAGTAAAATGCCTGAACGACTAGTTGGCTAATAATTGGCATCATGTCATTCCAAACCCGTAAGACTTTCATTCTTCTTCGGAACACAAATGAAGATCTTTTTAAAGAAATCTGAGAGCTTTCTGTACCATAAATAGCTATGCAACTACCACTTTGATGCTACACGATCGCTTTATATGATGAACAGATTTAATTTAGGCTTTTATTCATATATTAACTTTGATAAGCGAACATAAACAGAAGCTCAACTGAACCTGATTGACACACGAGAACAAACCTCATTGGTTCCTGCGGAAGCTCAAACGTGCTGCATAACACGAGGATGAATCTCATTGGTTCTTGCGGAAGCTCAAACGTGCTGCGTAACACGAGAATGAACCTCATTGGTTCTTAAGGAAGCTCAAACGTGCTGCGTAACACGAGAATGAACCTCATTGGTTCTTGCGGAAGCTCAAACGTGCTGCGTAACACGAGAATGAACCTCATTGGTTACTGCGGAAGCTCAAACGTGCTGCGTAACACGAGAATGAACCTCATTGGTTCTTAAGGAAACTCAAACGTCCTGCGTAACACGAGAATGAACCTCATTGGTTCTTTCTGAAGCTCAAACGTCCTGCGTAACACGAGAATGAACCTCATTGGTTCTTGCGGAAGCTCAAACGTGCTGCGTAACACGAGAATGAACCTCATTGGTTCTTGCGGAAGCTCAAACGTGCTGCGTAACACGAGAATGAACCTCATTGGTTCTTGCGAAGCTCAAACGTCCTGCGTAACACGAGAATGAACCTCATTGGTTCTTGCGGAAGCTCAAACGTCCTGCGTAACACGAGAATGAACCTCATTGGTTCTTGCGGAAGCTCAAACGTGCTGTGTAACACGAGAATGAACCTCATTGGTTCTTGCGGAAGCTCAAACGTGCTGCGTAACACGAGAATGAACCTCATTGGTTCTTAAGGAAGCTCAAACGTGCTGCGTAACACGAGAATGAACCTCATTGGTTCTTGCGGAAGCTCAAACGTGCTGCGTAACACGAGAATGAATCTCATTGGTTCTTGCGGAAGCTCAAACGTGCTGCGTAACACGAGAATGAACCTCATTGGTTCTTGCGGAAGCTCAAACGTGCTGCGTCACACGAGAATGAACCTCATTGGTTCTTGCGAGCTCAAACGTGCTGCGTAACACGAGAATGAATCTCATTGGTTCTTGCGAGCCCAAACGTGCTCAAAATGAATCTCATTGGTTCTTGCGTCAAGCGTGCTGCGTAACACGAGAATGAACCTCATTGGTTCTTGCGGAAGCTCAAACGTGCTGCGTCACACGAGAATGAACCTCATTGGTTCTCACACGTCAATCGAACATGCTTGAGCTTCCTTTTACCACAACTGATGTGTGAGTTGATGAATGTTTATACGTGAATAAAAGCCTAAATTCAATCTGTTCATCATATAAAGCGATCGTGTCTCTATAGAAAATATGGACTAAACCGCTCAATTCAAATGGATTAGTTTTACGATCTCTTTGTGAACATTTTGAAACGTCAAAGTAGTAGTTGTGTATCTGTCTATGGAGGGACAGAAATCGCTTTTATCAAAAAGATCTTCATTTGTGTTCAGAAGATGAATGATAGTCTTACGGATTTGGAACGACATTGACTAATCAATGACAGACTTTTCATTTTTGGGTGAACTATCCCTTTAAACCTTGAATAAGTAACCAGTTTGATCAGACTTTTTACGGGGCGTTTACAATTTGTGTGTTTGGTTGTGTAACGTAGTTTGTAGACAAGACAGAATTGGTCAGAATAGGTCAAGATTCATCCTACTGAAAAGTTGAGAACAACAACAGTCCGATGACTGAATATCATGACTGAATTTTTTTTTCCACCAAAAGGGTTTTTACCTTGCTAAACATGTTGTCAGCACACTAATTAAACCACTGCCATTATAAAGATCTAAAATAAAATATAAATCTTTATCACTTAGGGTTATTATCGTTATTTAAATCTAAAACTCACTGGGCACTCCTGAGACCAGGCGAAGCGGGCGCAGCACTCGAAAGGCTCTGAGGGCTTTGACGTCGAAACCTCCTGGTTTCCCTCCGTGGCCATGGGCGGACGCGTGGTCTCCAACAACCTCCTTCTCCCCATCTTTGGTCAAAACTTCCAAGACAACACTAAATAATCTAAAAAACAAAACAAAAAAATGAATGGCTGATGAACACTCTGAAGAACAATGATGGTCAGTGATCAATCTGAAAAATAACTCATCAATATAAAAAAAAGTATCTTTACATACACCATGTCATATGAACAAGTTGAATTTAAAGAAATAGTTCCTGTTTGGTTACCCATATTATTCAAAATATCTTCCTTTGTGTTCAGCAGAACAAAGAAACTCATACAGGTTTGGAACAACTTGACATTGAGTGAATGACAGAATTAAAATTTTTGGCTGAACTATCCCTTTAAGCATATTGGTAGGGGTGTAACGCTACACATATTCGTACCGAACGATTCACAGGGCAAGTTCCAAATGGAAGTGATCATCTGTATGCCATATGTGATCATCCCTACATGAGCAGGGCACGCGCAGCAGTTTGAAATGCACTTGGCAAAGGGAGCGGCGTAATTTCCTCATTATCTTCAGCTGTGATGTTCCCGTGACAACGCAGCGCCAGCATAAATAAATATACAATTAATATTTTTAAGAGTTTTATACACTCACCTAAAGGATTATTAGGAACACCTGTTCAATTTCTCATTAATGCAATTATCTAATCAACCAATCACATGGCAGTTGCTTCAATGCATTTAGGGGTGTGGTCCTGGTCAAGACAATCTCCTGAACTCCAAACTGAATGTCAGAATGGGAAAGAAAGGTGATTTAAGCAATTTTGAGTGTAGCATGGTTGTTGGTGCCAGACGGGCCGGTCTGAGTATTTCACAATCTGCTTAGTTACTGGGATTTTCACGCACAACCATTTCTAGGGTTTACAAAGAATGGTGTGAAAAGGGAAAAACATCCAGTATGCGGCAGTCCTGTGGCCGAAAATGCCTTGTTGATGCTAGAGGTCAGAGGAGAATGGGCCGACTGATTCAAGCTGATAGAAGAGCAACTTTGACTGAAATAACCACTCGTTACAACCGAGGTATGCAGCAAAGCATTTGTGAAGCCACAACACGCACAACCTTGAGGCGGATGGGGTACAACAGCAGAAGACCCCACCGGGTACCACTCATCTCCACTACAAATAGGAAAAAGAGGCTACAATTTGCACGAGCTCACCAAAATTGGACAGTTGAAGACTGGAAAAATGTTGTCTGGTCTAATGAGTCTCGATTTCTGTTGAGACATTCAGATGGTAGAGTCAGAATATGGCGTAAACAGAATGAGAACATGGATCCATCATGCCTTGTTACCACTGTGCAGGCTGGTGGTGGTGGTGTAATGGTGTGGGGGATGTTTTCTTGGCACACTTTAGGCCCCTTAGTGCCAATTGGGCATCGTTTAAATGCCACAGCCTACCTGAGCATTGTTTCTGACCATGTCCATCCCTTTATGACCACCATGTACCCATTCTCTGATGGCTACTTCCAGCAGGATAATGCACCATGTCACAAAGCTTAAATCATTTCAAATTGGTTTCTTGAACATGACAATGAGTTCACTGTACTAAAATGGCCCCCACAGTCACCAGATCTCAACCCAATAGAGCATCTTTGGGATGTGGTGGAATGGGAGCTTCCTGCCCTGGATGTGCATCCCACAAATCTCCATCAACTGCAAGATGCTATCCTATCAATATGGGCCAACATTTCTAAAGAATGCTTTCAGCACCTTGTTGAATCAATGCCACGTAGAATTAAGGCAGTTCTGAAGGTGAAAGGGGGTCAAACACAGTATTAGTATGGTGTTCCTAATAATCCTTTAGGTGAGTATATACATTACTTTTTAAATATAGTATTATATAGCATATTTTATAAACTTTTTAAAATGTAAAATGTATGTTTTTATTTGCAACAGTTAGGCTAAAAAAAAAGAAAAGAAAAAAGAATTATGCCATTAAAACTGCGACATCTGCTGACGGACACTGTGCTGCGTTGTCACGGGAACATCGCAGCTGAAGATAGAGGAAATTACGCCGCTCCCTTTGCCAAGTGCATTTCAAACTGCTGCATATGGCACGCACGTGCACTGCTCACATAGGGATGATCACATAGGGCACACAGATGATGACTTCCATTTGGAACTTGCCCCGTGAACCGTTCGGTATGAATACACGTACCGTTACACCCCTACATATTGGCTTTTGATTGTGTATGTCTCAAACATTAAGTGCAGCAAACCTGCTATAATCTGACACAAAAAAAAATTATAGTATTAATTAATATTTTGAACTAGTTTTCATTTTATGTTTTAGTAATTTTGTACTGTGTCATTTTTATTAGTAAATTTAGTGATTTAGTGAAAACATTTTTTTCATTATATTTTAGTTCGATGTCAAGGCAATATTTCTAATTGTCATTTATATTTTATTTGAGATTAATTCCAATTAACAAAAATGTTTTTAAATTTTGTTCATTATTAGGGTTTTCTGTGTAGCAAACAACAAATTCTGTGCTCTATTAAAATATAACAAATTTCTATATATAAAAAATCTAGATAAACTAATATATGAGAATTACATTCTTTGAAAATAATCAAAATATTGCTTTAGATAGAAAGATTGATCTAAAGTAGCAAGAAAATAGCTGAAAAATCAAAACATATTTGGATTAGAAAATAGATAAACCACTTTCAACATCACATGACAGCATGACCTTTTAATGAATGTGCCAAAACATAAACAGCAAGACATTCAATCTGAACAACATCAGACGGCATCATCTGCTGTACACACACAAAAAAAGCAGCATGTGATAACCTGAACTGACCATGGTGCACATCTGAATAATGATGTACTACAGGATCTCAACAACAGCGGATAAGATAACACAAATAAGCTGACTTTGAATGCATCTGCTTCTATTCCCAAAAGCCTTATTAATCGCCAGCGATTCATCCTTTAAAGTCGGCATTAAACAAAAGTTGCGATAGTCTTTTCTTCCCTATTGTGACGTACAGTACATCGAGTGAAACATGAAAAAAAATGTAGGGACTTGATTTTGTCTGGGGAATTGTTTGGATGGTTGTGGTTTGCTATTGGTGGATCTCATGTGAGTGACAGGTTGCCCCGCCCTTGCACCATTAAACACATCAGAGAAGAGATGAGATATCGCTATAATAGAAAGGGGAAGTTATTTTGATTAAAGATCACGAGGGCACATGAAAAAAAAATAAAATAAAAATAGTGATGTGATGTGATGTGCAAATACTGCAATAGTCAATAAAAAACAAGAATTGTCCATTTGATTTCATGGTGATTTTAAAGAGTGACTACCTATCTGTAAGTATTCTTGGCTAATCTTCGGCTACAGTGGGCTGCTGCTCGGGAGCTAAAGATCAAGAGCGACAGCCTCGTGAACAGAGAGACGGCTAGGTGAAGAGAGAGAGGGAGACAGCTCTTTCTGCATGAGGCGAACTGATCGAAATGTGACCTAGCTACCCAGTGGACTGTGTGTGTATGAGTGAGGGAGAGTCAGATAGAGATGCTGATGAGGAAGAAGAGGAGAGTGTACACAGTTTGAGATGATCTACAGAGAAGCGAACAAGACATCAGCGGTGAGCGATACAGACATAGAATGACAACACAAGTGGACAGAACCGTTAAAGCGGTTTCATATCGCACACATAATCCGTGTGCTTTTACTTCTTCATTTACAGAGACACAAACACTTTCCATTTAATAAAATGATTGACTGAATCAGGATGATTTAAGCAGTTTATAGCTACAATGTATAGTGTCTGGTTTCAACCCTGGGTTCAATACGAGTTAAGAGCAATTTGTCGATTACCACAAAAATGTACATTACTTTTCAAATTTTTGGTGTCAGTACACTTTTTTAATGATTTTGAAAGAAGTCTATCCTGCTCCCCATGCAAGGCTGCATTTATTTGATCAAAAATACAATAAAATTGTGAAATATTATTAGAATTTAAAATTTAAAACGGTTTTCTATTTTAATATATTTAAAAATGTCATGTATTCCTACTCCAGTCTTCAGTGTCACATGATCCTTCAGAAATCATCCTAATATGCTGATTTGCTGCTCAAGAAACATTATCATCATCATCATCATCATCATCATCATCATCGTTGAAAACAATTTTTTTTTTTTTTTTTTTTTATGAATTATACACGCCTTTACTGCAGGGTTCCTAAACATTTTCCATTTCAGAATTCCATACTTTTCCAGACTCAAATTTCCAAACCTCTTTGTAGATTTTTCAGACCATATTTAGTTAGTACACCCAAAAATGAAAATTAGTCCATGATTTACTCCCCCTCAAGCCATCCTAGGTGTATATGACTCTCTTCTTTCAGCCAAACACAATCAGAGTTATAGTGAAAAAATATTCCGGCTCTTCCAAGCTTTATAATGAGCAATCCAAAAGTAATCCATATGACTCCACAGGGTTAATAAAGGCTTGCTGAAGCAAAGCGATGCGTTTTTGTAAGAAAAATATCAAAATTTACAACTTTATAACCCATAAATCACTGGCTTCCGGTAACGGCCGTATGCGAGTCTAGTTCTGCCGGAAGAGTGACCTCCGACCCGACGCATGACTTATGAGTAGCGTAAGCTGAGGTGAGAGTAGATGCCTCGTGCGGTTCAAACAAATAGGGCTGGGCAACACACTCAAGCTCCTCCGGCATTTCTCTTTAAAATTTCTCATTTTAGACTTCTAATTTGTGACCGGTGTTTTGTTTCGCTCCATCCTCCATACATCATGCGTAGGGTTGGAGGTCACTCTTTCACTTTTTCAGAACTAGATTTGCGCACAGCCATTAACGGAAGCCAGTGATTATAAAGTTATAAATATGGATATTTCTCTTACAAAAACGCATGGCTTCGCATCAGAAGGCTTTCATTAACCCCCCTGGAGCCGTATGGATTACTTTTATCATGAATGGATGTGCCTTTTTTGGCTTCAAAATATACAGTACCATTCACTCCCATTATAAAGCTTGGAAGAGCTTTAGGATATTTTTTAATATAACTCATATTGTGTTTGGCTGAAAGAGGAAAGTCATATACACCTAGGATGGCTTGAGGGCAAGTAAATTATGGGATAATTTTCATTTTTGGGTGAACTATCCCTTTAACATAAATGGTTCATACAGCATTATATTTGGTACAGTCATCTTTATTTTTTCCTCACTGGTTTTCTTAAAGTGATAACATGCACTTACATGATGAGGAGAAATTTAAAATGCTTTATACCCTATAAATATTTACCTCTGACATCGGTTTGATAATGTAAATGTGTTTTGATGTTGAATGGTCACCAAACAGCAAAGTACAGTCTGATTTAGATGATCGTTTGCTCTTTTATCTGTTGCTGGTTTGAGTGGTGCACACACATTCAAATCACTAAAGGCTCACTAAACTTTTGCCATGAAAACACTGCTTGTATGATACATTTTACTTAATTTCATATTTTAGAAAAAAGGGGCAATAGTCTAGAAACACAAATATTTGTACATACTTATTCAGCCCTGGAAATATACTTTTCCAAACTGCGTAGGAACTCTGTTACTGTCTCTTTTGATCACTTTAATGATTAGTATGTAATGAAGTAGTAAAAAGTCAACATCATTTATCATCATTTTACTGTTAAAAACACTTACTTATTCTGTGTCAAGTTATATCCAATTTTACAACTTTGTTGACTAAAACCATGTCTAAAACCTTAAAACGGTCATACAATTAACAAGAATTTAACATTTTTAAATATAAAATTAAAATCTTTTCTTTTTTAAATCCTCCTTGATTTTAGCTTTTTTGTTGTGAAAGATGAGTCTAGAAGATCTTTTTGTAGTAATCAAATGTTAAGCCATAGATGTCGTTCATCAAGCTTGTAACTTGTAATGAACCCAGAATATTCCTTTAATTATCATTTGAATGTAAATGTGGTCTCCTCTTCATGCAAATTAGATTTCATGAATATCAAGTTTGCAATAATTCTCAAATGGAACACTTACAACAACCATTGTATAATTTACAGACATTATTAAAGCAAATGCTCTGGGTAGTAACCCAGAAACACTTTATTCTCTGTATAGAGAGGCAGTTGTGAGTGTGAAAGCACAACGTGAGCCTGATGGTGCAGTTACGCTGCTTTTGCATACACTGCTTATGCATGCGGTATGAAACAGGCCTGCGGCACGGACAAAAGAGGAGCGGCTTTTCCCCTCATTTTATCTTTGGGCTTCTGCATCTTTATTTAGGCTGATACAGTAGAAAGTGACATGAAATTAAAACATTTAAATAAAAACACTAGCCGGAAGAGGTGGACTCTCAAGGATTCTTCCTCATCATAAAAAGGAATGGTTAATTGAAAGAGCCAAGACTGGCACAGGAAGTCTGAAAACTGAAAATAAAGAGCGTCGCTGGTTTATTTTACGGGTCTTATCTGGGCCATATAGCTGCATGAGGAGTGTGTGCGTGTGTGCGTGTGTGTGTGTGTGTGTGTGTGTGTGTGTGTTGAAGAGAAGGTGAAGGAGGAAAATTAGTGAAAGTGACATTCTAGAGGATGATGGGAAGAAAGACCAAAACAAAAAGAGAGAGACATTGGCATATTTGGTCAGATTTTTATCTTTACCTTATTCTTCTAAATGCCTTCCTCCTTCTGTGCTGTATATACACTACTGTTCAAAATGTTGGGGTTGTGTAAGAATTTATGTTTTTGAAATGCTCATAACGCCTGCATTTTTTGATAAAAATACAGTGAACACAGTAATATTGTGAAATATTATTACAATTTAAAATAACTGTTTTCTATTGTAATATATTTTTAAATGTAATTTATTCCTGTGATCAAAGCTGAATTTTCAGCATCATTACTCCAGTCTTCAGTGTCACATGATCCTTCAGAAATCACTCTGATATGATGATTTGATGATCAAGAATCAATTCTTATAATTATCAATATTTTTGTGGAAACAGTGATGCATTTTATTTCTGAATTTTTGATGAATGGAAAGTTTAAATGAACAGCATTTATTTCAAATAGAAATCTGCTATAATGTTATAAAATGTCTGTCACTTTTGATCAATTTAATGCATCCTTGCTAAATAAAAATATTTTAAAAAAAAAAAAAAATTTTTACTCCTACTCCTACTCCCACTCCCACTCCATCCATCTACTACTCCTCCATCCATACTACTACTACTACTACTACTACTACTACTACTACTCCATCTACTACTCCATCTACTACTGCTACTACTACTACTACTACTACTACTACTACTACTACTACTACTACTACTACTACTACTACTACTACTACTACTACTACTACTACTACTACTACTACTACTACTACTACTACTACTACTACTGCTGCTACTACTACTACTGCTACTACTACTACTCCATCTGCTCCTGCTCTGCTGCTACTGCTGCTGCTACTCTGCTACTGCTGCTCACTCCATCTACTACTACTGCTGCTGCTGCTGCTGCTGCTGCTGCTACTGCTGCTGCTGCTGCTGCTGCTGCTGCTGCTGCTGCTGCTGCTGCTGCTCCTGCTCCCACCCTGCTGCTGCTGCTGCTGCTGCTGCTGCTGCTGCTGCTGCTGCTGCTGCTGCTGCTGCACTACCACTGCTGCCATCATCCATCTGCTGCTGCTGTCCTCCATCTGCTGCTGTCACTCACCGTGCTGCTGCTGCTACCAACTGCTGCTGCCATCCACTGCTGCTGCTGCCACTGCTGCTGCTGCTGCTGCTGCTGCTGCTGCTGCTGCTGCTGCACTGCTACTGCTGCTGCTGCTCTGCTGCTGCTGCTGCTGCTGCTGCTGCTGCTGCTGCTGCTGCTGCTCACTGCTGCTGCTGCTCACATCCACTGCTGCTGCTGCTGCTGCTGCTGCTGCTGCTGCTGCTGCACCACTGCTGCAACTGCATGCTGCTACCACCACCTGCTGCTCCACCTGCTGCTATCCTACTCCATCTGCTGCTGCTCCGTCTGCTGCTGCTACTGCTGCTGCTGCTGCTGCTGCTGCTGCTGCTGCTGCTGCTGCTACTGCTGCTACTGCTACTGCTACTACTGCTACTACTACTACTGCTGCTGCTACTACTACTACTACTGCTGCTACTGCTACTACTACTACTACTACTACTACTACTACTGCTACTCTACTCCATCTACTATCTCCTCCTCCATCTACTACTACTCCATCTACTACTACTCCATCTACTACTACTCCATCTACTACTACTACTACTACGACCATCAAAATGGCGCCGCTGTGTTTGGTCGCCGTTCAGAATAAACCCGCAAGACTGTGCTTTTATTTACTATTTTACTTTCTTTTACTCTCAGTTTTTACAAACTTATCATCTGCATTGATCTACTACGACAGCAAAACTCTTTTGGACATTGGTTACCTCTACACTGGACTGTTTCAGGACACTTACGGCGATCCTCTGTGGCCATCTGAGATTCTTCGGAACGCCGAGTTGAACAATGGACAGAGCCAGCGGCGTAGAACAAAAAAACACCGTGGGAAACGTGCTGGTATCCGTAACAGACTGAGGAAAAGGGCATTCAGACCTCCTCTCCGAGCATTCTTCTAGCAAATGTTCAATCCTTGGATAATAAGATGGACGATCTTAGAGCCAGGATAAGTTTTCAACGGGACATGAGAGACTGTAATATCTATTGTTTGTCTGAAACATGGCTCACGCCCGCGGTCCCGGACACAGCTGTGACGCCGTCGGAGAACTTCTCTGTTTTTCGGATGGACAGAACAGCCGAGGCCGGTAAATCCAAAGGCGGTGGAGTGTGTTTCATGATCAACAAGAAATGGTGCGATCCCAGGAACATCACCATTCTCTCGCGGTCCTGCTCACCTCATCTGGAACATTTAACAATCATCTGCCGCCCATTCTATCTGCCGAGGAGTTTTCTGCGGTTGTCGCGACCGCCGTTTACATCCCACCGCAGGCAGACACAGCGCTGGCTTTATCTGGCCTTCATGATGTTGCCAGCGGCGTCATAAACCAACATCCCGGCCAGCGGCATTCATTGTCGCGGGCGATTTTAACAAAGCAAACCTAAAGAAAGTCCTGCCAAACTTTCATCAGCACGTCTCCTGCCCCACACGAGGAGCAAACACACTGGATCACTGCTACTCTCCGTTTAAGAACGCCTATAAAGCGCGGTCACTTCCAGCGTTTGGCAAATCGGATCATGCCGCCATTTTCCTCACTCCCGAATACAAACAAAAGCTCCTCCAGGAACCCCGGTGAGGCGGGAAGTTAGCGTTGGTCACCCCACTCAGAACCGCGCTACAGGCAGCTCTGGGCGATGTAGACTGGGACATGTTCGGCGAGTTCAGCTGACGTAGCGAGTTCACAGAGCGTGGCGCTTTGCTTCATCAACACGCTTACAGAGCAAGCCACGCAAAACAATAACAATAACGTCCTTCTCAAATCAGAAACCGTGGGTGGACAATTCAATCCGCGCGGCAGTGAACGCGCGCACTGCTGCTTACAACGCCGGTCTCCATTCAGGGAATATGAACGAATACAGATCGTCCTGCTATGCTCTCAGACGAGCAGTTAAAGCCGCAAAACTCCGTTATAAAGACCGAGTGGAGTCTCATTTCCAACTCAACGACTCGCGGCGCATGTGGCAGGGTCTGAGGTCCATCTGCTCCTTTGGATCTAAATCCTCTGCAGAGGCAAGCGTTGATCCGTTGCTCGTGAACGAGTTAAACTCTTTCTATGCTCGCTTTGACTGTAACCGCGACAGCGCGACTCCGCCAAGTGGCGCGTTAGAGAAATTACTCAGAGCAGCAACAATCACGTGATCTCTGTCTCGGAGGATGAAGTTCGGAGAGCACTCAAGCGTGTGGATGTAAGGAAAGCTGCTGGGCCGGATGGTATTTCAGGTCGTGTTCTGCGGTCCTGTGCTGATCAGCTCACCGGTTGTTTACATCTATCTTTAATGAGTCCCTCGCTACATCTGTGGTCCCCACCTCCTTCAAAAAATCCACCATCATCCCTGTCCCTAAGAACAGTAAACCCTCTTGCCTAAATGACTATCGTCCAGTGGCTCTCACGTCTATAGTCATGAAGGTCTTTGAGAGACTCATTAAAAACACCATTTGCGCCTTCATTCCTGACACTTTGGACCCTCTTCAGTTTGCCTATCGTCCCAATAGATCGACTGAAGATGCCATCTCTCATGTCCTCCACTCCTCCCTCACTCACATCGACAGCAAAAGTGGGAACTACGTAAGACTGCTATTTATTGACTATAGCTCAGCCTTTAACACCATAGTTCCCACCAAGCTAACCCCCAAACTCCTGGATCTCGGCCTGAATCCTTCTCTCTGCCACTGGATTGAGGACTTCCTCACTGGCAGGCCTCAGGTGGTGAGAATAGGCCAGTCCACCTCCACCTCCATCTCCTGAGTGTGGGAGCTCCACAGGGCTGTGTCCTGAGCCCCTGCTCTACTCTCTCTACACGCATGACTGTTTGTCCACACACAGCTCCACCTCTATCATCAAATTTGCTGATGATACTGTTGTCCTGGGCCTCATTTCCAACAACAATGAGACGGCATACTTGGACGAGGTGGAGCATCTAACATCATGGTGCCAGGACAACTGTCTCTCTCTGAATGTTGGCAAGACCAAAGAAATGATTGTGGACTTCAGGAAGAGACAGCAACGGACATACTCCCCCTCATGATCAGCGGGTCACCAGTAGAGAGTGAGCAGCTTCAAGTACCTGGGAGTAAACATCTCCGAGGACCTGACCTGGACTGCTCACATTCAGACACAGGTGAAAAAGCCAGGCAAAGACTGTACCACCTGCGCCAGCTGAGGAAATTCAGGGTTTCACCAGCTATCCTGAAAACGTTCTATTTAGGGGCGATAGAAAGTGTTTTAACTCAGTGCATCACAGCGTGGTATGGGAACAGCACCAGTCATGACCGCAAAGCCCTGCAAAGAGTAGTGCGCTTATCCGAGCGCATCTCAGGGTCAGCTCTCCGTCTCTGCAGGGCGTCTACACCAAACGCTGCAAAGGTAGAGCTACTAAGATCATCAAGGACTCTAATCACCCTGCAAACCCTCATTTCACGCTGCTGCCATCTGGTAAGCGCTTCCGAAGCCTGATGGCCAAAACTGAGAGACTCAGGAGGAGCTTCTTCCCCCAGGCCATCAGACTCCTGAACTCAGTCACTTAACATCACGTGACTTCACTTCAGGATAAACATCGATACACTGACATTGCACTGCACTTTCTGTTCTCGTTGTTACTGTGTAACAACCTGTCATAAACCTGTTTGCACATTATACTCTTATACATTTGTTAACCACATATTTATAAGTCTACAGTTTACTCACTGCACAGTTTATTTCACTTATTTTATTCCACTTTATCCTTATTTGTTACCTTTTTTTTCTCTTGACTTGATTATTTATAATTCTACAGATATAGACATACATATATATACATATACACATATATATATATATATAGATAGTACTTTTTTTTATATCCTATTTCTATTATAATTTCTTCCTTGTGTTTTTAACTGTGAATTTGCACTGTCCATGGAGCGGACCTGTTTACATTTCACTGCCGGTTGTATATTCTGTATATAACTGTGTATGTGACAAATAAAACTCTTGAATCTTGAATCTACTCCATCTACTACTACTACTGCTACTGCTACTACTACTGCTACTACTACATCTACTACTACTACTACTACATCTACTACTACTATACTACTACTACTACTCCTCCATCTACTACTACTACTCCATCTACTACTACTACTCCATCTACTACTACTACTCCTCCTCCTCCATCTACTACTACTGCTACTGCTACTGCTGCTGCTACTGCTACTGCTGCTGCTACTACTCCATCTACTACTACTACTACTACTACTCCTCCATCTACTACTACTCCTCCATCTACTCCTACTCCTCCATCTACTCCTACTCCTCCATCTACTACTGCTGCTGCTACTGCTGCTACTGCTGCTGCTACTGCTGCTGCTGCTGCTGCTGCGACTGCTGCTGCTGCTACTGCTGCTGCTGCTGCTGCTGCTGCTGCATCTGCTGCTGCTACTACTACTGCTACTGCTACTACTACTACCTCCATCTCTTCTTCTACTGCCATCCATCTACTACTGCTCCATCTGTCCTCCATCTGCTACTACTACTCTGCTACTACTACTGCTACTACTACTACTACTACTACTACTACTACTCCATCTTCTTCTACTACTCCTCCATCTACTACTACTCCATCTACTCCTACTACTACTACTACTACTACTACTACTACTCCTCCATCTTCTTCTACTACTCCTCTGCTACTACTACTACTACTACTCCTCCATCTACTACTACTACTACTGCTGCTACTGCTGCTACTACTGCTACTGCTGCTACTACTCCATCTACTACTACTACTACTACTACTACTACTACTCCTCCATCTACTACTACTACTACTCAACATCTACTACTACTACTACTACTACTACTACTACTACTCCTCCATCTTCTTCTACTACTCCTCCATCTACTACTACTCCATCTACTCCTACTCCTCCTCCTCCATCTACTACTACTCAAGATTCAAGATTCAAGATTCAAGAGTTTTATTTGTCACATACACAGTTATATACAGAATATACAACCGGCAGTGAAATGTAAACAGGTCCGCTCCATGGACAGTGCAAATTCACAGTTAAAAACACAAGGAAGAAATTATAATAGAAATAGGATATAAATATATATATACTATATATATATATATATATATATATATATATATGTCTATATCTGTAGAATTATAAATAATCAAGTCAAGAGAAAAAAAGGTAACAAATAAGGATAAAGTGGAATAAAATAATTGAAGTAGACTTTGCAGTGAGTAAACTGTAGACTTATAAATATGTGGTTAACAAATGTATAAAGAGTATAATGTGCAAACAGGTTTATAACAGGTTGTTACACAGTAACAACGAGAACAGAAAGTGCAGTGCAATGTCAGTGTATCGATGTTTATCCTGGCGTGAAGTCACGTGATGTTAAGTGACTGAGTTCAGGAGTCTGATGGCCTGGGGAAGAAGCTCCTCCTGAGTCTCTCAGTTTTGGCCATCAGGCTTGGAGCGCTTACCAGATGGTAGCAGCGTGAAATGAGGGTTTGCAGGGTGATTAGAGTCCTTGATGATCTTGGTAGCTCTACCTTTGCAGCGTTTGGTGTAGGCGTCCTGCAGAGGCGGGAGAGCTGACCCTGAGATACGCTCGGATAAGCGCACTACTCTTTGCAGGGCTTTGCGGTCATGACTGGTGCTGTTCCCATACCACGCTGTGATGCACTGAGTTAAAACACTTTCTATCGCCCCTAAATAGAAAGTTTTCAGGATAGCTGGTGAAACCCTGAATTTCCTCAGCTGGCGCAGGTGGTACAGTCTTTGCCTGGCTTTTTCACCTGTGTCTGAATGTGAGCAGTCCAGGTCAGGTCCTCGGAGATGTTTACTCCCAGGTACTTGAAGCTGCTCACTCTCTCTACTGGTGACCCGCTGATCATGAGGGGGAGTATGTCCGTTGCTGTCTCTTCCTGAAGTCCACAATCATTTCTTTGGTCTTGCCAACATTCAGAGAGAGACAGTTGTCCTGGCACCATGATGTTAGATGCTCCACCTCGTCCAAGTATGCCGTCTCATTGTTGTTGGAAATGAGGCCCAGGACAACAGTATCATCAGCAAATTTGATGATAGAGGTGGAGCTGTGTGTGGACAAACAGTCATGCGTGTAGAGAGAGTAGAGCAGGGGGCTCAGGACACAGCCCTGTGGGCTCCCACACTCAGGGTGATGGAGGTGGAGGTGGACTGGCCTATTCTCACCACCTGAGGCCTGCCAGTGAGGAAGTCCTCAATCCAGTGGCAGAGAGAAGGATTCAGGCCGAGATCCAGGAGTTTGGAGGTTAGCTTGGTGGGAACTATGGTGTTAAAGGCTGAGCTATAGTCAATAAATAGCAGTCTTACGTAGTTCCCACTTTTGCTGTCGATGTGAGTGAGGGAGGAGTGGAGGACATGAGAGATG